>JAGFPH010026355.1:0-10463 GCA_018207615.1 Philaenus spumarius
TATGTACGCAACGCGAATATACTACATAGCACTTCTTATTGGGAGAGGAAAAAGCATCAAACTCGCGACCGTCACCGCTCGAGATATAGTATGTATGTATATATATTTACACTTTTTTATCATTATTGCGTCTATACAAAAAACAGTCGTGTTGCGTCCACAAGTAATAGTGGAGTAAATGATATTATTACTATAGTATATATGGGTTATTATAAGTGAAAATCATGGTTCTTACTTTAGTTTTTTATATATACGTCACAATAAAAAGTGAATGTAAAAGTTTAAATCTCTATCATTGTTGAATCCGTTCAAAACCCCATCATTATTGCGTCTACTGTATATAATTAACCAAACTCATGTACTATTGCGTCTATGCAGGTATATCACTAACCAAAACCAGGTACAGTTGCGTCCTGCGACGTTGCCGTTTATTTATACCTGATTCTACCCTAACCATATCCTTTCGACAGTCTTTGGTAACCAATTTCCTTTATGATGTACAGAAGTAAACTTCGTAGTTTGGGTCTATTTCGAGAATGAGCTACGCCCCAATCATACATATTTTTCAACAGTAAACCGTAGCTTTTTATGCACGTTTGACGAAGCCTGCTTATAGCGACAAACTTCGTGGTGTGGTTAGATTTTATTTAGCAAAGGAGCTATAGAAGTACATAAAGTGTTATTTAGTGTTTCAATCAGTAATCCTTAAATAGCACGCAATTCATGTTTAACGAAGTTTGCGTACAGCGGCAGAATGGTAGCCTATAGTTAGGATTTATTTTGAAAATAGGCTAGGCCGTAAATACACGATTTGTTATTTAATGTTTATAAATTTAATCATAGCATTATTTTATATTTTTATTTTTTATTTTAAAGTTCTTGCTTACAGCGGCATATTCCGATGTATGGATCGTACTTAATTTACAAAGCGGATTCGCCTTATGTAAAAAGCTTTTTATGTACCGTTTCATTGATGTAATATTTAAACCCTTTATAATGTCATCCAGAATGTTGTGTTAAAGGCATCCAATTAAAACTATTTAATGGATTATAAATAAATATTCTATACTTTTTCTGTCTTTATATGTCATTTTTGAAGTGTAAACTTCTTTAGGCGCGTTGGGCACTCATCATGGAAAAGAATGATTGAACTCACGTTGCCGTCGTCGTCACCGTCAACGCGCGGACGCACTTTGTTTAAGGCTCCATCGCATCTCCGCAATAATTTAAATCTGTGATATGTTTGTGTTTGCCTAACTGCACTGGAAATGATATTTATAAATACCTTAGTTTTGAGTTTACTGCTCTCAGTCCTTTCTTTGGTCACCGTTTAAGTGATGACCGTTGGCATTGTTGAATCAAAATTCTTTAAGAAAAATGGCATTTATACAATGCTCGTCAATTACTACAAACAATTAACACATTTTTCGTAAAGAATTGTAATTCGACAATGCCTGAACAATAGGCGAATCGCGCGTCATCACTTAAACGGTGTCCAAAGAAAGGACTGCGAACAGTAAACGCAAAACTAAGGTTCAGTATTTAGAAATATGTAAAGCTCTATCTATCGGATCTCCACAATTATTTAAAGCTCCGTCGTATATCCACAATTATTTAAGACTCGATCGCATCTACGCAAATATTGAAGGGTACGTCGCATCTCCGCAATTATTTAAGACACAGTCGCATATCCGCAATTATTTAAGTTTCCGTCGATCCTCCGCAATTGTTTAATTCTCCATCGCATCTCCGCAATTAGTTAAGGCTCCGTCGCATCTCCGCAAATTTTCAAGGCTATATTATATCATTAATACATAGATTTTTAAAAAAAACTTCTTCATAACCTGAAAATAAAGTTAACTATATGAAGCTAAAATGTTTTTACTTCTGACGGCAGTCCAACGTCTGTCTGTTATTTTTTATTGGCAGTATTTTGTTGACAAAATTTGCTTATGTAGAATTTGTTGTCAAAGAAATGTTAGACATTAACTTTAGGTAGATATGCACGGCAATACATGAACCTGAATTATTAATTTACTAGATAACACAGAATTTGTTCTTATAATATAGTGTTAACAATTTACAAATATGCGCGTTAAATGAAAAAGTTGACTTCTGTGGACTACAGAATAACAGGTAATCAAGACTTCTTAGAACCCTTGACAGCAGACCGTCATAAATCTTCAAAGTCAAACAATTCTTTCCAAATATACCCTCCACTTTAGTTTAACAACACCCTCTACCACATTCACTAAACAATTAACAATAAAAAAATATAAGTTGTAATAATGAATGAATTATAAATTCATTTGGCGCATTAGGCTTAAATTTCACAACCGAGTTTTTCCGTATATTATATCCAGTAACACAGCGTAATTTGCACATACTTACGGGTTTGATATTTATCTATAGAATATAATACATAGTCTATTTATTTTCAAACAGTTCAAGTTTGCCAAACGATGCGGCAAGTAAAACTAGATGAATTATTACAATAGTTGACAATATCGACCACAATATCAGTTTAGTGTATTTCATCAAAAGAAAAAACAATATCTTCATCACTGAGCAAACGTAACCCTTATAAAGTCACGACATTACTATCGATGACGCGGTAAGTCAAGTTTTGCAAGTACTGTATCTCAAATTATATTACAACCTAAGATACCGTTTATTTTTGCTTAAATTTCAGGGCGAAAGTTTACATTAGAACACCTAGCCATATTGCGGCAGAAGTAGTGACGTATTCGCAAGAAAATGCCTACGTAATTGTAATTTTCAATTCTATTTCTAAAGGTCAAAAAATGTAACTTACAGAATTAAATGTAATTAATTATGAATAGAAAATAAAACACTTTAAACTTAAACTCAAATCACATCTTGTTAACTCAGACGTATCTTTTTAATTAAATCGGACTGCGCATGCGAACGTTAATAAACACGATTACCGGACTCTCCTATTTCTACAACTTAGCATTACGTAATAAAATACATGTATAACATAAAGGTGCTTACAAAATTGCACGCTGCGCTGCACGCGCGCCACTCTTGTGCATTGAATTTGTCATATTTGTACGAGGCGCGAGGTACGCTCGCAGTGAACATCTGCTGACGGGTTTATCAACGAACACTTTGAATATTTGCCGTTCATATTTGAACGGTAGAGTGAAATTTTGGTTGTTTTTAGAGCGCATGAGATTATTGTTTTTCAAGATATTAATTTTCCAGTGATTAAATATAGATTTTTCTGAAACGAATTTAATAAAATAAATACATTCCAACAACAACCAAATTATTCTTTTGGATCCTCTGCATAAGGATTTTTTTTTTTTAATATGAAAGCAGATGCTGGCGAGAAATATCCGCCGAGATGGATGTATCTGCGGACCAGTGTACAAATAAAATAATATCTTTGCTGTCTTCTTACCAACGGGAGAAGAGCAAGTTGAAAAAGCATCCTTCCACAACAGGAAAACGAAAGTTATGAATCAAATAAGATAATATGTAAATCTCTTTTAATTGTAATAATTATTAAATTAGTTAACCCTGATTGTAGTGGCAAAACTGGCCTTGTCAATTCACGCGGATTTATTTTGCGTTTTGCAAGCATTTTTTTTTCAAAAATTCACTAAATGTATTAATTAGTAAATTTATCCCAATCCAAAAAAAGTGTTCAGTAGCTTTTTTTATAGAAAAGGGTCCAAAGAGTTCATATATGCAACTAGCAAATTTATTGATGTACAATTTTAAAAGTTATTAGCAGCTCAGGAAGCAAAAAATTTCCAGTATTGGAACAAAATCCCACTTTAGGCCTACATAAAACGAAGTAATTTTTGTTTGTTTTAAATATTCAAAAGTTTTGATAATTTATTTTTAAACAGAGTGTATACAAAAATATGCCAATTTTTAAAAAAATCTGAAAACACCAGTTTATAATTATGTTCCTATACAAGACAGCTAAACAATTTGTCTATTTGTGAAATATTATTCACAAATTAATGTTTACAACTTCACTGCAAAATGTATACTCAATGTTCGTGGGTTATCTATGGTTCGCCGGAGGTTTGTTGAAATCAACAATTCCAACGAAACAATGAAGAGCAATTTAACTTACCCTCCTTAACAGGAACACACAATTTTCACTTTATAAAATTATATAATACATAAATAATTAATGTTTACCGTACTTTACATCAAACTACAAACTACAAAAATTCGATATACACCAATGTTCACGATTCGATACATTGAATCAATCTGAAGCGTATAATAATGCTTCAAATGTATTCGTTGTATGGATATATTTTGAATAGATGAAAATTTAAAAAGCCTGAAGTTCTAACTTACAGTAGGCCTATCTAGTCTCAGTATGTTTCCACTTTGTATAAGTTGGTAACATCAATTAAATTGGTTTGTATAACAGAATTGCAAGCATACAAAAATAGCCTGAAGTTTAAACATGTATAGTTTAGTCTTTAGTCACAGTATGTTTAACAGCACTCAATAGTACAAAATATTGTCGTTTGCAAACATATCAGGTGGGTAAACAGTAAGTAAATTTTCGCAAACTCAGCACAAGAAAACATTAATTGATATCAAACATTCAAAAACAACGTAATCTTAACCGGAGTGATACCATTTCTTCATGATGCCTAAAATGGAACCAAATCTGAGAAAATGCACTGATATTTATATTTCTAGGCATATCTGTATTTTTTTAGGAGTGTTTTGATGAAATGGTTCAAGTTTAAGTAAATGCATCCCTCTTCTAAAAGTTGCTTAATTGAATTACTATTAGGCCTACTTATTTCTTAATTAAATAGAATGTAAAATATCTGACAGTAAGAATTTTCTGAAATCGTAGTAAGGAATTTTTTGGAAATGTATAAATAAATATTTGTTTGGCATACAATATAATGTTTGTGCTCCAAAAAAAATTAATGATTGAAATTAAATTCTAACCAACAAAATGTTGTTAATAATATACGAAATACTAAACAAATATATATTTTCTTGTATTAAAGACGGAACACATTTTTAAAAATTCGTTGGTACCAATTTAGTTCATTTCTAGTATTTTCTATGCCTGCATGTATGCGTGGTAAGTGGGAAGTAAGTTTAGTCTACTGTATTTTATAGTGTCGTTTCTCTAATATTTGCATTATTAACTTGCGTTGGGAATATAGATAAATTTTACGTAAAACTATGGTAGGCCTAAAGTCTTTTCTTTCTTTGTTTTAGCTTGCCTAATTCAGTTAAGCTATAGGAAGTATTTTAATTTACGTAAATCTTTTTTATTGTTATCAGTTAGTCTTATTCTGCTTGGAGTCGTTGGATAGGGACTTATACCATATAAAATAAAAAATCATATAATTTAATAATGTCCTTTTTTAATTAATACTATGCTAAATGTAAATTAATCTGATATAACTTCATAATAATAAAAGCACATTTAAAAACAGCTTGTAGAAGTTTTACCATTTTTACAACAATTATTATTCGTTTCAATAATAATTAAAATAATCTTAATTTGTTTAAACTGAAATGGTCTCTACATTATCCCATCCCTACATGAATATTGGTATTTCGTCAGTATTTGAAGAGAAATCGATCTGTATACCATAGGAGGCCTTTTCAGAAAGGGAACAATTTTGCATTGTTGCAGATTGCAATGCATGGTAATACAAATACCCAAGGGTAAGTTATTTAGGATTAAATAAGGCTTTATAAACAGAGCACTGACCTATATTAGGTACAATTTTTATTTCAAACTTTTATAAAATTGTTTTTGTTGCAGTAAATTTCTATTAATGATCATTTGTTGCTACTAATAAGTTTTCTCAATTAGATGTTAACAAAAAGTTAATCTGATACATATTACAATTATATTGTTCATACTATCATAAGACAATGCAACAATACCATATGAAGACCCTACAGCAGAGATGTCAACTTTTCTACTTTCCCTTAAACCTTTTGTTCAAGCAGTGATGTTAGAACGCCCGAATAAGTCAACTATACGAATTATATATGAATTAATATAATGTTACTTTTTTAATATTAATATTGTAACCAATAAACATTTTTTAAACCAATCGGTCGAGTTGAACAACATTAGTTGAGTAAGCGCAGTCGTAAAGACACTTCACTCAATAAATATGCGTAATTTTTCTAGTATTTTCCATTAGTGGAGTGAACCTTGCTTAATAAACACATGTTATTAAGTAGAAGTTCAATCATAATAAAAATATATTATTAAGTAACGAAAATGTTAAGAAGATAAATTAAAATTGTGAACGAAAATATTGTTTAAGTGTTTTGTGTTAACCAAGGAAACCACTTTTACCTAGATATCTGGACAAAAGAGATTGCTATACATTAAATCTTGAAATGTCATAATTAAAGGAAGAAGTTGATGACACACCTTTTAAATTGTATGAAAAAATCACCAAATTATTGAATTTACAGAGTGCATTTTTTTTTAACAAGAACAAACGTTGCGTATATGTGACTATGTAGGTGTACACATTTACTTTTTGAATTTTATTAAGAGAACTTGAGGAAACATTTGCTTGGAAACATTGGGGAAATCCCGCAACGTTTGGGAAAGCTCTTAGTATGCCAACAAATTATTTTCCAGTTAAAAATAAAATCTATACAACCTATCAAACATTACGATTTTCCTAAAAGTCAAAATAATTTTAACAGAAAACCGTTAAATGCAACATTTTACCAACAGCCAAATCCTTTTTATAAACCTCTATTCGCTAGCATAGGTCAGTCACAACAAAGACAGTTCAATAGCAATGACAATCCGAGACCTAAATTACCCCAAAAGAAACGATATCAGTCAACTCCTTTCAGGATATCATTAACACACTAAGGCGGGTCATCTAAACTAATCAATAACTGTACCAAATATCAAAGTGAAGCATGGAAAATGAAGAGACAAATTACTGATACACTTTGAATTAATGTGACCAATACATGATGTTATTGACGAATTGTTAGGTAATAACAAATATTTTCAAGACTGCAGCAACCTGTGGGATAGCGGTGCAGATAATGACGCAAAATTCCAAACTAAAGAGAATAATATTTAGGGTAAACGAACTTAAGAACGAATTTTTACTGATCGAAAATAACCTTATATTATATAGAGTGTTCAGATAGTCCTTTTAACCTTCTTTATTATTGTTGTTATTACAAATAAATAAATTAACACAACTTTGTATATATATTGTGTTGCATTACATATCTAAACCTTTACGTTTTTGGGTGCTTGAGGGGGGTTAAAAATGTAAAATATAAAGGTAGGTCATGTAATAACACCATCGAAAAGCTTATTAAAAGAGAAACAGAATTGTGCAAACTAGAGCTTAGTATCTTGCTTCGTTACAAAGTAATTGAAAATCAAAGTTCTAGAAAATGATATTGTTATCATAGCATCAAAGCAGGCTATTAATTTGTTAACATTAGGAATAAGTAGGTTGTATGTTATTTTCCAGAACTACATTATTGTATTAGTTCATTTTAACTACAGTAAATTTGAGCTAGTTTTTATCTGTTTAGTCCTGCATTTGAACTTATATTTTAAAGAATTTGCAGAATTGAAAAAATATTTGGTGCAACATTGGATAGTACTAAAATCGTCAAAGAATAGACACAATATGTTTTTGATAAGAATACCTTCACTCTATCGGAATACTTCGGCAGTGCAATAAATAATTCAAGAGTGGGGTATAAAAATAAGTTTTTCTGGTCTTGTTTTTGAAACTAAGGCTAACTATGATTTTGTTAACAATACCATTCAACCCCTTTTACCTACTTTAAGTGCATTTCACCTGATAAAAGAGATAGGCTAATCATACATGTAGGGTAGGTTTTCTGGAATTCTAAAAAGTTATTTTTGGTGAACATAATAATTTTCTTGACGAAAATACTTTACATTTTGGCAATGCAATATAAATATTTCAAGGTGAATTAATTGTCAGTCAAAATGGACCTTCTTTTGAAACTAAAGTCATAACAACGATTTGGTTAAGAATATCATCCCAATCCTTTTTACCTACGGTTTTTAAGGGTTTTCTACCTGCTTACAGGTAAATCACACTTTTAATATTGGTTAGGTTTAAAGTTAGAATTTATGTAAAATCTTTACTAGTGGGATGAATTTAAGGTTGAAATATGGTGGCATCAAATGATTTAACTATTTATGTGGATTATGAATTATTCGTTTTAAAAATTATTGTTACAATTGTATAACATTATATTCTATTAAATTTGTCATAACTCCCTTTGACTTTGAGTAACTGCCGAGTGCCTCTTAATAATAAAATAGTATTATTTGAACGTAATCTGGTATAATGTAGTTAGTAAATTTATTGCACAGTTCCTCATTATTTTAAATTGTAATTAATAATTTCACCATTTCTTTGATCGATATCCGGGTTTATTATTCATATTTGGTCATTTATATTTAGGGACAGTTAAATCTGTTGCATTTAATATATGTCTAATATTATTTTTCTTTTTTAATTTTGAACATTTTTGTTTAAAGTGACATTGTTTGAAATGGTATATCATTAGGCCTACCAATGTAAACAATTGCGTTTTCTGAAAATAAATCCATTAATCGAGGGTGAATAAAAATACAAAAACCAAAATAGTATAATTTTAGAGCCACTATCTTGAAACGGAACCAAGTAAGGCACATTTATTTCAAATTTTTAAAATTTTTATGAAGGTAAACGGAATTTGGAAATTAATATAACAAATTCTTCACTAAGAAAAGTTTATTAAAACAGTTCAGGCACTTATTTGTTAACTTTTAGCGTTATAAAAATACTTTTTTATATCTTATTGTTTGTGTACATATATTGTTTTATTTATGACTACATTTTTTTAGTTTTATTCCAAATTTATTCTATATTCAGGATGTTCAGAAAAAGGGTTGTAAGAATTCAGGGAGTGATTCACCACATCAAAATAAGATGAAAAGTTCCAACAAACATAGGTCCAAAAATGCTCCATTTTATGTCTAGCCACTATTTCTTATTACAAAATAATTTATATCTAGAAAAATGTTTGACTGATTGAGTTTAAACTAGGCTTGAGGTTTAACCTAACTTTTTTTGTTAAAATGTACGGATTTTGAGTAATTTCGGTTTGAAATTTCCAAACAGCTGGCATTTTGAAACGCATGATTGGATATAATCCTTATTTTTCTTGAGATAGATCTTTGTTAGGTTAAACAGTCAAACATTTCTCTAGAAATGAATTATTTTGTAAAACAACAAAATTTCTACTGCATAGAAAACGGAGCATTTTCAACGCAGTTCAAAAGGGGCCTTGTATCCATTACGCTTATGAATGTAATTATAAAATGAGCTTCAATTATATTTCAAGCTGTCGACGTTATTAAGGGTGTGCAATACAACTCGAGTTAAAGCATTGAATCCAATGAGCGGAGCCAACCTTGAGATGGCTGGTTATGATATTGCAATGGTAAAGCGCTCGAGCGCGACTAATTCCAGTCTTATATTTGATTTTCGCCATAAGCGTAGGACATTTAAATTTACAGAAAGCTCCAATGTAAAGTTAGTAGTTAACAAAATTCGCCTCGGTGTTTTACTGCTATCAAAAGAATCGGCTGACAATCATGTTGATCGTCTTGCTTATAAGCAAATAGCTTTAGTAAAAATATATAATTTAAATTTTGGGTAACCTACGAATTATAAATTAGATTTTCATGACAATTTCATGCGAATTACAAAAGATTATCTTCAAAATTCTCGATGAATTATAAATTATGTTGAAGGGGACTCTATGGGACTGTTCCATCCTGGTATTGCACACCCTTAAAAAACATTTTAAATCAAGCAAATATCTTTGTTTTCTCAGTAAAAAACATAATTTATTAGCTGGAAACTTAAAAAAATGCATAATGGCCTTGTTTTTATAGTATCTAAGTCTCAAAACAAATAAAAATACATTTATTTTTGCTATATGTTATGAAATACATACAATTACAAACCCAGATAGTTTTCTAAAACGAAAAAATATTACTTCAATAAATTAGAAACTGTTAGTGGACTTTGTACCTACTTTGGCCATATGCAAGGGCCAAGCAAAGTGTCATTTTTGATTAATAGTGTTAGCAATTTGTAAGTGGGGTTAACAAAGGAAGGGTTTTACCTGCCCAACTCCTTTGCCATAAATCAAAACATCAATTCTTAAAGTAAATAACTTTCTCCTGCCGACATATTTTTGAATATAACTTCAAAGGTATTGTTCTATTCAGGTAAACTCCTACCAAATACTCCACCATTATGGAACCCTTTTTCTCTTATCTCTAACCGCCTATAGTATAAATGTCATGTTTGTACATTTACATTACTCGTACAACCTAGATAGAACAAAATAAAGTGTGATATGCTTATTATTTATAAAAGAACTAGTTT
>JAGFPH010026356.1:0-10462 GCA_018207615.1 Philaenus spumarius
AGGAGATTAACTAATAAATATTATTATTATTAGCTAGAGATAAAACTGTTCGATCGATTTGGAACAAATTAGCACCAAACACGTCAATTAGGCCTGTATAGATGCACGAAAAAAGATTTTGAAAATTTTGGAAAAACAACCCCCTTTATGACATAAAAACCCCAAAAATCAGTTATTATTATTATTATCTAAACGAGAATTTTTAGAAAGTTGCAGTTTTTTGCATATCGTATGGTACATTAAAGGCTACAAATACGCCAAATTTGATCAAAATAGTTAGAGCCATTTTTTTTATAAAAAAAATAACTGATTTTTGGGGGTGGGTTTTGCCAAAATGGGGGTTGTTTTTCAAAACCGTTTTTCGTGCATCTATACAGGCCTACTTGACATGTCTGGTGCAAATTTGTTTGAAATCGATCGAATAGTTTTCGCTCTAGCTTTGTATACATACAGACATACATATAGACATCATACATACACACAAACAGACAGATATTTTGTAAAAACCACTTTTTTGGACTCAGGGGGCCCCAAAAATGGTATTTCCACAAAAATTGATTTTTTTTGGCGATCACCATACTTTCTCTATACTATAGTATAGTGAGAAAGTATAAGGGAAGACAAGATGGAAGAATAAAATTGTTACTCTTCCTAAAAGTGTACAATCTCTTCCTAATGCACTTTCGTTTTGGTTAGTGTTAATAAATCAATAAATCGACCTCCATTCCGCTCTCCATTCCTCATAAGCGGCTGCCTATATGGAGAAGCTGTCTATCCTTTCCATCGTCGAATTGGCTTCAAACATATTTTAAACCAAATCCTAGTTTAAAACGCATTTCTAAGTTTAAATCACTTGCATTTGTTCATGTTATGCCTAAAAGATGCAACACTTTTACGGTCACTTTGGACGGTCATCTTCTTACCGAATGTCCATAGGAAATATGAGCTGTTGCAGTGACTCTTATGGTGAGGAGTGGTCAATGAGCACCAATCACAGTCTCCAGAACCGTTTCGGGGTGTCACTAGAAATTGTGTATACAGAGTGTTTCACGGGAACCCTGACAAACTTGTATCACGGGAAGAAAAAAGTGTTATATAAGCAATAGGTCCAAGACACATTTCTTTCCCAACCAAACCAGTTTTCAGCTATAAGTATGAAAGAAATGGGTTTTGGACCTATGTTAACATAACGTTTTTTCTTCCCTTGATGCAATGACCCATTTTCTGAAGTTTGTCAGGATTACCATGAAACACCCTGTACGCAGAGTGTCACAAAAAATAACCTTAGCGGGCCATACAGAATCGGATTGTATACATTAAAATAAATAAATAATGTTCAGAAACGTTTTTCAAATTCGGCTTAGTTTAGTCACAATCCGCAATTTATTTTTTTTTTACAAAAACTCACTGAAACTCCAGAAATAGACTTTATTGAGTTCAAATATGGCATAGGCATTTTGTATGTTACCAAGACTTTAAGTTCAGAATTTTCAAAATGGCAGCAGTTACAAATTTAAATGTGGCATATTTTGAAACCGCTAACTGTACAAAAAGTGTACAAGAGTCAAAACATTTTTTTTTAACTAGCAGGTACCCGTGACTTCGCACACGGTCCAAAATTCGCCGCATAGTAATACATGTTTATTGTTTTAGGGGTTGTTATTACATTTTCACCCCTTAGCAGCACGCTATAAAATGCAAATATGATTTACATAGTATATATGCATTGTAAGAAATAAATGTACCAATTTCCAGCTCTCTAGCTTAATGGAAATATAATAATAAATATTATTATTAATTAATTTGTATTGTTTTAGGGGTTGTTACATTTTTACCCCTTAGCTGTACACTAAAAAATACATATGATTTACTTTTTACATATATCTTGTAATAAATAAATGTACAAATTTCCAGCTCTCTAGTCTTAATGGAAGTATAATAATAAATATTTATTGCTTTAGGGGTTGTTTTAACCCTTAAATCTAAATCAATTCTAGGCTATGTTTCATTCCATGTCATGATCTATATGTGTTCCAAATTTCATTCAAATCCATTTAGTAGTTTTTACGTCATTAATATTTATTGTTTTAGGGGTTGTTTCAACCCTTAAATCAAAATGAATTCTAACCTATGTTTCATTCCAGGTCATGATCTATATGTGTGCCAAATTTAATTAGATTTTTGTATAATAGTATGGATATAGATGACAAAAAAAGTTCTGTAGATCAAAGGGTAATCGAGTTATTGAGGAAAAAACTGAAAACAAAATGTCTTAGTAATTGTCTACAACATCCAAAATTAGCCTAAACCCAACATTTTTGAATTCTTATATGTTTAATAAATAATTAAGATAAATTCCTTGCTCTAAAATGTTGTGACCACATTTTTTACGTCCACATTTGGTACACTCGTTGGTTTTTTTTAAGTCGCTCGGACTAGGTCGTTGGCGAAAAAATCAAACAACCTTAAGTTACCACGTTTTTATGACCGTAACGTGAAGATTTTTTTACATTTTTCGTACTGATGAAAACTTTATCGACAGAAATATATATAGAAGATAATTCTGCACATTTTGTTATTTTTAAATGATCTTGTAGCCCGTCTGGATTCCACAAAATCAATCAAAACGTAAAATACCATAAAAGTCAAATTTGTCCGTTGGGAGCGAAGCGAAGAGGTCCATAAACTGAAGACGCAAGGTCGAGGTGTAAACTCGCAAATCACAGTGCATAATCCAAGGGCACAAAGCGAGAAGCTAAAATAAACAAATTCAAATAATATACAGGGTGCAGAAAAAGTGTGGCAATGGTTTAATATTTCGTATAGAGTGCGAAAACGTATATCTATCCATATGTACGGGGTGTACAAAAAGTCCCGCACTGGTTTAATATTTCGTATATAAAGAAAATTTGAAGGTAGTTGTGATTGAGGAACCCACTCTATGTACAAATACTATTTTATTAAGATTTCAAAAATATTATCCGCCATCTTGAATCCGCCACTTTGAATGTAACTTTGATTTTTTTAATGGGAAGGTGGTCTTGTGGTACATCATTTCGAAGTAGAATTTCAAGAGAAACCCAATGGTGAAATTTGCACATCCATATCTTTAACAGAATATGGATATCCATATCTCCGCATGCCAACCCCCAATGGAACCTTCTAAAAACGAATGTTATGTTTTATTTATAATAAAGTTGTACGATTAATAACAACCTCAAAACTAAGATGATAAATAATGATAAATGTTCAAATCAAATTATTTCTTATATTTGATAACAGCAGTTATAATAAGGTTTAAAATAACCAGCAATGCTCAGGTCTACACTTTAAAACCCTAACCTAAAAGCTAGAAATACAAAAATAATTGCTTCAAATTTTGAAATCAGTTAACAATCGATACATTAATTGTTCATTAGCGATAGTCTACATTATTACTATGTGTCCCACGAAGAGGTCGCTATTTTTGAATTAATATGCCGCAAATATGAAAAACTCTACAAACTTGAAACTTTGTAGTTATATTACATAGATATGTACAAAAGTTACCTTGGAGTTTTATTTTGTACTAGAGGAGACCCCTGCGTGCTCCGCACGCCAATCCCCAACGGAACCGTCTAAAAACATATGTTATGTTTTATTTATAATAAAGGTGTAGGATTAATAATAACCTCAAAACTAAGATGGTAAATGTAATGTTAAATGTTCAAATCAAATTATTTCTTATATTTTATAACAGCAGTTATAATAATGATTAAAAGGTCTACACTTTAAAACCCTAACCTAAAAGCTAAAAATACAAAAGTAATTCCTTCAAATTTTGAAATCAGCTGTTAATGGAAATATTGGAACAAACAGCTATATTATCTGTTATTTCATTCAATTGGTTGCTATGGTAATAAATGTAAATACATGTGTTGCTTTATCATTCTAGGCCTTACCTAAGATTTTTTTCCGACTAAATTTACAAATATTGAAATAAAAAAGGTTTTTTTGAAATGAAGCATAGCCTATGTTACTCAGGGAAGGTGTAGGTTTTTATTAGTAAAAATATTTTTTTAATCGGTTCAGTAGTGCCAGAGATTACCCCTACATACAAACAAACAAAAAAACAAACTTTACCTCTTTATAATATTAGTATAAATGTATGAAAAGTTAATAGAACAGCCATACAACCTTCCAAAAGTTACACTTATAAGGTTTAACTTCTATGTGTGTGTCAACGTGTATCTTTTATAGGTTAATAAGTAGCAGATTTAATTTAAAAATATAATTTACATTAACTGTCATATTGTTTCACAGATCAGCTGTTTTATGTTTTTAATTTATTTATTTAATACCAAATGTTTTAATGCAAACTGCAGAACTGCTGTTTTATGTTTTTAATTTATTTATTTAACACCAAATGTTTTAATGTAAACAAACCAGACGTTTTAAAACTCTCATGTATTTTTTATGGGGATTTTTCGTTTTTCGGGGACCTCAAAAACCCCTTAGTTTTTAATTTTAGAAAAAACTTATATTTTTCACTCGTTCCTTGAATCAATACCTTTAAGGGCAACGATGGCCGTGGTTGTTAAGGCGTCAATGCTTTATCAATCGTCATGGCAACCATCAAAGGAAAAGTTCCGGGTTCAATTCCCATTGACCCCGAATAATTTTCTAAATGGTTTCTTAACAGACATCGTTGGCTGTGGTTCGGATTCCACGTAAAACTGTAGGTCCCTTCTTCATTAGCCTTAAGTGCAAAACAGCAGGACGTTAAAAACCAAAAAAAAATTGATACCTTTAATTTGATACCTCTTCTATCATCCTCCGATTTACCAAATTCCCACAATTTTGAATCTAAAATTTCGCTCACAGAATTATATATAAGGATGCCACACATATAAACCACTCGAAACCAATTTTGAAAAAATCAAAATGCATGTAACTCAAAATTTTTAAATACTCCCAAATATTGATGTGTGGCACATCGTTTGAAAGCTTATTTAATTCTAAATCCAAAAAGAATAATAGTAATTTTTTAAATAGTAGGCTACAGCAAAATGGTGCAAAATCGGAAAACATGATTTCGTTGTTTTTTGGCCGCCATTTTTAATCGGTTAAAGTATAGAAGTGGACATTTCACCTTTGGTTTCCTCTTGAAGCTCTACTTCGAAATGAAGTATCACATGACCACCTTCCCATTAAAAAAAATCAAAGTTACATTCAAAATGGCGGATCCAAGATGGCGGATAATTCTTTTGAAATCCTAATAAAACAGTAGGTTCCTCAGTCACATCTACCTTCAAATTTTCTTTATTCACGAAATATTCAACAGTTTCCAGACTTTTTTCTACACCCTGTGCATCGTACGCGCGGGCAGCTATTCAGCGTCTTCATGAATAGACCAATTTCCCAAATAGTTAACACCCTAAAACATATAAACTTAATTTTGGGAATTCGCTCAACTCACGTCAATAATTCAGCTGCGTGGTCGAATTAGATTTCCTATCCTGTCTCTCAATTTAACTTCTGAATCCTACAACAGATAATCTCAAAATGTTTAAATTCTAACCTACGGTAAGCCTACATGTTTTTTGCCGCTAATTTAGAGTGAAATAATTCGACCACGCAGCTGAACCGCTGATTTGAGTTGAGTGAATTTCCAAAACTTAGTTTATATGTTTTAGGGTGTTAACTATTTGGGAAATTGTTCTACTCATGAAGTCGCTGAATAGCTGCCTATGTGTACGAAATATATTAGTAGAATTTGTTTGCACCTCAACCTCCAGTCTGGGCTCACTTGCCATTTCGTTCTCCTCGCAGTGTATGGCTCCGTTCGTCCTTGAGGACACGGCTTATGGATTGCTTCGCTTCGCTCAAGGCGTATAAACTTGGCCGTTGGGCCTCGGATCGGAAGATGCTCCCATGGTAAAATCACCCACAATACCGGGCGGGTACTTTTATGGTATTTTACGTTTCGATCGATTTTGGAGAAACCAAGCGCGCTATAAGGTCGTTTAAAAATCAAAATGTGCAGAATAATGTAGTCTATTACATTTATTTTGTTATATAAAACTCTAAAAAAATTTCATTCTCGTAGTAAAGACCTCAAAAAATAGTTACTTCCGGTCAAAAATCGTGCTTGCGGTTGTTGGATATTTTTGGCTAACGAACTCGTCCGAGCGACGTAGACAACCAAAATGTGCACCAAATTTGGACCAAATCGACTTAAATTGTGGCCGCTAGAGTGCGAACACACATATACTTATTTATTTATGATTTTTGATGACACCCCAAAACATGTTCTGGGGACCATGATCGGTGCTCATTTGCTACTCCCGACCTTTGGTCTTACCATAAGGGTCACTGCAATAGCTCATTTTTCCTACGGAAATTCTCTAAAAATATCAGTTGAATTTATCTGTAACTATAAAATTGACATAAAAGTATTTATAATAACTCCTGCATAAATTTTAAATACTACACAATGTACGAAAGTGTAGCTCGTGTTGCGTATACGGCAGGCGTCGCATAGCCAATATACAGATTACTTTGTCGTGTTAACCTGTCGTGCAAAAGGAAATGTTACAGATTCTATATATATGGTTTCTTTGTCTGCTCCAGGTTTTCGAGAAATTAAAAAATTTAACTAGTGAAAGTTTTATTCAAAATCAATTCATTCGTTTTTGTAAATGTTAACAATCGATACATTAATGGTCCATTAGCGATATACTAAATTATTACTGTGTCCCACGAAGAGGTCGCTATTTTTGAATTAATATGCCGCAAATATGAAAATATTAATGTAGGATGTTATTCTGCACATTTTGTTTTTTTACGCGACCTTATAGCTCGCTTGGTTCCCCAAAATCGATCAAAACGTAAAATACCATAGAAGTAGCCGGTTTAAAGCCATGTGGTGGATTCTACCGTGGGGTTGGCGTGCGAAGCACGCAATGCATTGTGTATTGAATGTACTCTCAATACGGGGGTTAGCATGCGAAGCACGTAATGCTTTGTGTGTTGAAGACACTCCCAAAATGCGGAATGGCGTGCGAACCATTTTGCAGCTATTCAGCACCGTCGTGAATAGACCTAATTCCCAAATTGTTGGTAGAATCCATAAAACATAGGCCTATAAACTTAATTTTGGAAATTTGCTCAACTCACGTCAGCGGTTCAGCTGCGTGGTCGAATTATTTTGTATTGAATTTGCAGAAAGCTCCAATGCAGTAGGTAACAAAATTCGCCCCGATGGTTTACTGTTTTCAAGTGATTCGACTGAAAATCATGTTTTTCGTCGGATTTATAAACAATTATCTTTATTTGAAGTTATTGTTTGTTAATGATGGATGTTGAATTTTATTATAATTACTTGTTCGGACATTTGCCGGGACAATAACCCGTTCCCGTGCGAAACACCTGCACTAAATGAAACAATAGGGAACTACCCCTTCCTGTTGGCCATGCCTGAACAAGTCTATCTTCCACTTGTAAACTAGACGCTTGCCATCAATTGCGTGTGCTTGGTGTATGAATTGTGTTGTGTCTGTGTTTGGTGTGTTTGACTTCTCAGTCTTAGCTCTGAGATCCATCATGTAGATATTTAAGGTTAGTAATAATTTGTAGTTTTACCTTGTTCACCCTTACATAGGCCTAGTTGCCTGGGTTTATGTACCGTTAGTTTTAGTCACTTGAGAACGGGAATTGATTTGTATTCCCGAAACGTCGTGTTTGATTATTTAACACACAAATGATGGCAAATGTCCAAACAAGTAATTATAATAAAATTATCTTTAGAAAAAATTTATAATTTAACTTTTAGGAACGAAGTTCCTTTACGCGGCTTGCGGTAGAAGTTGACAAATAGAAAATGTAACGGTAACGAAAAAGCGTTATCGAATCGATTGCTATGGTGATGAATGTAAATACATTCAAGAAACATATGTCACCGTCAACGTCATTGTCATCGCACGGACACACTGTTTTTAAGACTCCGTCACAACTCCACAATTTTTGAAGGTTCCGTCACATCTCCGCAAATATTTAAGGCTCCATAAATAATCAATCATATTTAGTACAAATTTACAACTTAACTTTTTGGAACGAAGTTCCTTTACGCGACTTGCGGTAGAAGTTGATAAATATAAAATGTAACGGTAACGAAAAAGCGTTATCGAATCGGTTGCTATGGTGATGAATGTAAATACATTCTAGAAACTTATGCACCGTCAACGTCATCGTCATCGCACAGATAACACTGTTTTTAAGGCTCCGTCGCATCTCCACAATCATTGACGGTTCCGTCACATATCCTCAAATATTTAATGCTACGTCGCATCTCCACAAATATTTAAAACTACGTTACGCCTCCGCAATTATTTAAGACACAGTTGTATTTCCGAAATTATTTAAGCTACATGATTGTTTAAGGCGTGACGAACTTCGTTCCTGACTGGGATCCCACGACAGCACAATTTTTTTATTTACGAATTCTAATTTAGACATTCATGAACACATCCAATTGCGGAAGATTATCTTCAAAATTTGAAGACAGATAAGTTAGTTATATTGCAGAGAACTGTATGACACCGTTTCGTCCTGGTATTGTAAAATACAAACTTTTTACAAATACATCAGTTGAATTTATTTGCCACTACAAAATTTATACTTAAAAAGTATTTATAATGGCCCCTTCATAAATTTAAAATACTACACAACGTACAAAAATGTTGCGCGTGTTGCGTGTACTACAGGCGTCACAGTACCAATATGCAGATAATATACTGTACTTGTTACAAATAAACAAACGGAAATAATATAGATTCTATATTTATAGTTTCGTTGGTGCTCCAGTTTGTGTCTAGTGACTGCATGGTAGTTGTTAGTCTGCATTATATGCAACGAACTAAATAGCATGCACTATTTGAAAGTTGTTATTCTGGAGAAGAGATTTGCGCACAGCTTGATAAGTACGAACATATTGATACTGAATTTAAACATAATGGCAATTAATAAATACAAAATTATTATATGAGAAAATATAATCCTTTTTTTGACACTTATTGATCTAAATATGATCCTGTATCGAAAATAACGTAAACCTCACACGACAAATTAATTCATTCCTCCATAGAGTTTACAATGATATTTACAATAATGATTCTGCATAAATCATTTGGTATTAGTGTAGATGTGTGTGACCAGCAGGTTTCCTTTATACAGGGTATACACTTTCACCTGTCCGAAACTTTACGGAGTTATATATCAGCTAAAAACAAGCAAATAGTGCAATATAACATGTATTCTATATCTATCTGTTTTCTGCCTGTCCGTCTGTATGTGATTTTTACAAATACCGTAATGCCTCAGAAACGGTTTAAGATATAATCATGAAAATTGATCTAAATAGGGTACCGTTTACTTTAAGAAATTCATTTCCTGCAACAATCCGTTTCAAAATGGCGGATTATTACTATGTTTCTACGTCAGACACGACAAAGCTGATTTTATAAATACAATAGATTTTGAAAACCTTAATTTATTACTTTTTAACAGCCCAAAAAAATTGAAAAAGCAATAGCTACACAATTGAAAAAACAATAGCTAAACAATTGTTAACAATTGAAAAATGTTTAGTAAATTTTACAGTCAATGTATAAATGATTATAATTATTATAGTCTTTAAAATAGATGTAATTGTAGAACTTATAATATGGTTATAAATCTAGAATTTATAAATGTTATAATTTGTAAGTTATTTAAATTCTACAATTTATAAATTCATAATAATAGAAGTATAACGAGTTATAAGTATAGAACTTACTAATTGTTATAATGAATATTTTTCTCCGTTCAATACTTTACGTGTTAGAAGGGGCTAAAAATAAGCATAATTTTTTATTGAAACCTTTTATATTTATTTTTTAAAGTTAATAAACTTATTGGCTACAAAGTACTCCATGTAAAGCAATGCGCTTGATTAAGCCTTTTCCTTCCAACTTTTTTCTCCAAATAATAAGTGAAACCTATCAAACATTTTAATTAAAAAATATATATATATTTATGTAAACAATATTTCGTCGCAATTTTGGATGATTGCTGCTTTATGAAATTTTAATATTCAATCTTAAAGACTAGAATTAATGGTTATAATAGTAACATTTGTACCGGTTTCCGCTTTGATGTTAATCGGGAAAGCCGGATCAGCGTATATTTGCATCGATTTTGTAGGTATATGGAAGGCGGGTCTGAAACTGTCGATGCAAAATGGACGTTAGCCACAACCCAGAGCAATTAATTTATTATCAACCCTGATTTTACCCAATTGCCTTAAGCCGTAATCACCAAATCCGATTCCGCCAGCTTTTAACGAGCGCTAAATTAATTAAATATACATATCTAAATATTACACCTTAACTGAATCCAACACTAGTCACCATATTCACACGATTGGCTTGCGACCGAACTCAAC
>JAGFPH010026357.1:0-10462 GCA_018207615.1 Philaenus spumarius
AGGCAGTTATACCATAGATCATGAATAATAAAATAGATCATGCATGCATACGGTGGCTGTGTGGCGCAAATAAGGTTGTCGGGAAAATATTCCATGATCGCGCGGCGGGGTAGCGCTAAGGAGAAATCATTCAAGGCATTGGTGCTACACATCGCTTTCGTCGTTTCCCCCATAGATCGCGCCACTATCGTCGAATTTCCAGTGGATTGAAATAATACATTGGATCGGAGTTCTATTAGGTTATCCAAATAAAATGGTTATACAGAGGTAAGGGGAAGCTGTACACACACATGTTCTATATGATCTCCATTAAGTTGTAGACAACTCTCTTAGACAAAACCTTGTTGGATTCCCATATAAAATGCAAACTGTCCAACCGTTAAATGTAAGGGACAAAACGACAGAGTAGTTTAGTTTATTGTTGTTAGCAATGAACTGTGAAAACACTGGATTCCTCAAAATGTATGGTTTTGATTAAACCTATGTACCTAAAAGGGTTTCATCAACAAACGAACAACACGTTTTCTTCTATTTCAACGTCCTGACGATGTCGTAGAGAAGCCACTTCATAAGGTGTGCGGTGTCAGGGAGAGACTGGATCGGTACTTCGTTGAAAGTTTATAACGAGAATGCTGGTAAACCTGGTACTTTACAGAGAACACATCCTTAAAAAGTTTGCAAGAGATCTGAAGAGGTCGTGCTAACATTCTGGTTCTTGGTTCCCAGGGGTTCTAGCAAAGATGGCGCCACCAATCACACAGCTATAACCACTATTGTTTTACTTCACAGAAAGTTTGTCAACCACCTGAATTCCCAAGGAACAAACTTTCCATACCCACTCCAGTCCTTTCACAACCTGACTTCTATGTGTGGTGAATGATGATGAAAAGCATCTTCTGAAATGAGCCATAGCGGCGCTTCGTGAAGAAATAACTAGATACGTTAGAAGCATGTGACAAAACCGTTTCACAAACATTTTCGAAATTCTTCAACAATGCTACGCGTGTACCTTTAAACTTAATTCAGGACATATAGAACATGTGTGACTTAAAAACTTAACCCTTTAAGGACCAAGAAGTGATAAAATTTGAAAAAACTATATATTTCTTTATTTTTGTGATTAACTAAGGTTAACTAAGGTAAAAAATATTTTTTTATTTTTTTTACTGGTTTTTTTTTAGTAATTATATATATATATACATATATTAATACCTTAGTAAAATTACGCAAAACAGCCCCACCCGGAGACCAGATATCTAGTCATATCCCGTCAGCTTGGAAGCGAGCCAACCACCGTTTGCTTTACTTCCGCCCTCCTACCCTCAAACCACAGATATGATTAGATATCTGGTCTCCCTAGCCTAGATTCGAACTCGGCATCTTGTGATCAGAAAGACGCTTCGTTACCACTAGACTACGGCTTCATGAAATAAAAATGACAAATTAACAAAACTTCAGTTACTTTACTATCGGTATAAATATTCCGTGTAAAGTAGTTTGTTTTTGTGTAAGATAGTTTGTCAGCACCATCTAGGAGCGGTTATTGGAAGTTTGCTTGGTTGCTCTTAAGTTTTAATCTGTCTAATTTGTATGTGTGAGAGGTTTATAATAATAACTTAGATCAGTTCTTATTAAGTTAAGTAATTAATTTAAAGCAATATGCTAAATTTTTAATACAAAATACTGACAAATGAAAGACTAGAACATGTTTTAAAAAATTGGGGAAATCACACCATATAAATTGCCAATTGAAAGCAAGCACTAGCCAAGCAAGTCCTGTTTTCTGGTGGCATTTGTTGAAACTAGGTGTAGACCTGATGTTTTACAGACCTGCAATGGTACTCTAAAGTACCTCCATGGCTCAACTTGTAGATAAAGCCACTGTTACCTTTTATAAAGGCAGTTAAATTGGGTTTTACTTAAAAGTCCCGTCAGGCGACAAAGGGTTAAACAAATGATCAGCTTCTTTTTACTTTCTCCACCCTATACGTAGTATATGGAGAAAGTATTGTTTTCGTAAAAATGTTCGAATTTGAATTTTCAGTTGAATTATCTGTTTTGATGCTCCCAGAACCCAAAAAAATTGTTTAGTGCGATTATCTGTGTTGGTGCTCCCTGAACCCAAAAATATTTTTAGTGGAATTTTTTGTTTTGGTGCTCCCTGAACCCAAAAAAGTGTTTTTAGAGTGGTATATGTCGGTCAGTCTGTCTATATGTATACGCGACCAGAGAGGACACTATTGGTCCGATTTTCATGAAATTTGGTATGTAGGTGCTAAACCCTAATATCTACAGGCGTTTTTTTAATTTTTTGGAATTTTTAATTTTTAAGGGTAATTTACCCCTAAAAACCCATTAAAAACGACAAAAATGCAAATTTCTCAAAAACGGCTCTAACGATTTTGATCAAATTTTCAGTATTTATAGTGCTTAAGATGCCAAACAAAATAACACCACCCGCTTTTATCAAAACTTCGGCGTTTTATAATTATGGGGAAATGCTTAAAAATAAACAAGTTTGTGTTGTCAATCTAGCATCGCGGCGGCGGCCGCACGGGGTAGCACCACGGTAGCGAGCACGGCCAGTAATTCAAAGGTCGCGCGATCGAATCCCGCCTGGGACAATAATTTTTTTATACGATTGACGTAGGTAGAATATTATTTTTTGGTTTTGTTCTAAAAAGTAGTAAATAAAATTATTAAAAACAATATTATTTTGACTACAGTAAGTTGGGAGAAATTTTGTGTCAGTTAACTGATACCGTTTATTACTTTGTGTATTTGTCTAAAAATAAAACATTTAAAACTATTACAATTTTAAACATATTATTTTTGCACATATCCCTGTGTTTGGTAGCCACCACTTCCTTCTACTGTCCCTACAATCAAGAAATAATATATTTCCATTTTTGCCATTGGTTTTGGTTAGATATTTAATTAGGTATATTTAGAATATGCAAATTGATGTTTTATTGTTACTAACGTAATTTCGATAAAATTTTCAATACGACAAGCTATACGGACCCCTTGGCATAAGATCCAACTCACAGCGTATTGTTTTTCGTTACGCTTTTCTTCATTATTCCTTTATTAAAATATGTGCAATTGTGATTTGTTGTGCAGAATGAACATCACAGAGTGTCCGCTGATTTTGACTCCAGGAGAACAAATAAAGCCCCAAGTATCGTTAGACCTTGCGATCCAGCTGGCAGAGACTTTATACGGCTTGAGGGGTGTCACCGGAGTTGAGCTTAATGGATATGACGACAAAAATTTCCACTTAAAGGTAACCTAATTTTCATAAAGACAGGATAGGCTCTACTAACAATACGGTACACTTTATAAAATGTATTAAATAAAGTGCTTCAACAAATTAAAAGTGTTTTAACAAAATTAAAAGAAATATACTCAGGGTGATCAAGTTACTATACTACAGACGGTTAGAAGTTTAGTTGCTAGCCAAGGTAACGTATTTTGTACAGTGCCAGCAACCGTATCGAAGAAATCTCGTAAAGTGCAAGGTTGTTGTGGGTACTATAACTTATTAACGATCATTCCATCGATTGGATAACAATTGATTTCAATAGTTTTTATCAATTTACTGTCGTTTCGCGCTTTATTACTCAATATCAAATTTGTTGATAGCTTTAAAATTAAACGAGATAATCTGCGATGGCACACGATCGCTAGTTAGGTTCACATTTCTATATTTTAATAAGGAACCTAAAACTAAGGGTTGTGTTGTGCGACGCTGTTCCGAACATGTGCAATATCGCTGTCGACATTTACGTTTTCTATATAGATAACATCTAAATATTCTCGATAATATATAATATAGGCTTCCTTTCAGTCTACTACAGTTTGTTAACCGTCGTAGATTCGAACCTGGTTATCGGTGTTGGATTTTCTGTAAGTTATTCCACTCCCCGTTCCTTAATAGTTCTACAGTGCTCAAAATGAGAAAACAAGAAGACAATCAAGTTTAAAACGTTTACTAAATATTACACTACCAACTCTACAATATTTGGTGTTGTTCCGCAAAACCTATCATATAAATAACCAAACTGTTCAAATGACTCAACTTTAATTAATTGCTTGCCTCGTTCAATATAATCCCCATTTGCACTAACGCATCGCAGCGGTCTTGTTTTCCACTGATTAAAGGCATGGAGAAAATCGAATTCAGTTCCAAAACATCCACCGATTTCTTCTTTTCAGCATCAACTGACTCAAACGATTATCTTTAAGCACTGATTTAGCTTATGGGAAAAAATCACCATTACATGGTACTAAATTAGACGCATATGGAGGGTGTTCAAGTGTAGTTTTTGTTGGTCAAAAACTGCTTCACAGGAAGTGCTGTATTAGCAAAAGAATTGTCTTAGCTGGGGGTCACCAAGAAAATTTTTGGCATTTTTTGTTTTATGTTATAGCTTATTCTTTTCTGTTTACAATGATATACAACACTTATATAATACAAACATTTAAACCTACTTTATTTACATTTGAACGAGACCATGTTCTTGGGTTTTCAGCTAAAAACTGGAACTTCAGTGTCTTCTACAGCGTTTTCCGAAAGTTTGATTTTTTAAGACAAATGCCCCTTTATCTCAGGAACTATCAAAGGTATCTGCTTGAAATGTTTTGTGCACATTTATCAAACCTACCCAGATTGCTGCAAACTCAAATATAGTTTAAAAAATAAAAAAAGCCTTTTTAAAAAATATATATATAGGATTAGTAAAAACTAATTTTAGAGTTTCCATATATGTAAAAAGGTATATATTTTCAGGTAAAAAACAGAATTATGATATCTTTATTAGTTGCTGAGAAAAAGGGGCATAGTTAACATGGTAGAAGATAGGACGCAGTGACCCCCATTTAAAAAAAAATTTTTCACGAAAAAATTAGGAAGTGAGTGGTGGCCTTTTATTTCCCGACTCATTCTCTTAGCTTTATCAAACCTTCTTTATAATAATGCTGGTTAAACTTTGGGACTTCTGGAACCCATTCGTGCAAAAATTATACCCTTGATATCCAAAAAAGCAACGAAAGGCTTTGAATTTTGACGAGCTTTCTTCATTCTTGGTAATTTAGTGTTTTCCAGTGAATCTTAGAATCATACAGGAAGATCCATTTTTCGTCATAAGTGATTACTTTTTTTTAAATTTCTTGTAACATCCTTTTTGTTCTGGTGTGAACATCCGTGTAACCATCTTTGCACAAACGTTTTGTATTTTAAGATCCACGCCCAATTGATTCATCTAACATTCTAACACAGAGTAGATGGTATTTTAGAACAATCTGACTGTTTCTTTGGTTCTTGAAGTGCAGGGTCGTCCAGGATGTTCATCATCTTCGACATTATCACACCCATTTCTGAATCTTGAGTGCCACTCAAACACACGATCACGAGAAAGGCAATCATTCCCATAAGCTGTGGTAAACCTTTCAAAACATTATGTTGGTGATTTGATCAATTTAAGTAAAAACTATAATGCACACGTAGTTCTTCTTTTAAACTTAGGATTTCCCGTCACGCTACAGAAAACACAACCGAACTAAATGGCTATTCACAATCAACTTAAGTCGCAGAGTTCTGCTGCTTGTTATTAGAGTTCAGGGTCATCACGCATGCACTTACAACACGTTATGACAGGTTTGTTTATCAGGTGGAATCACAGTCTCGATATTTAATAGACATACCTCGTACAGACCTCAAATTTGGGAAGTAGGTCTATTTTGTGAGCTAGGTCTATATAGGTCTATATTGGGAGTTAGGTCTATCTTGGGAGGTAAGTCTATCTTGGAAGTTAGGTCTATCTTGAGAGCAAAGTCTATCTTGGGTGCTAGCAACGAAAAATACAAAACATATTTTTTCCTAAATTGTATATTGAAGGATACGAGCTTTAAAATCGTGATACATTTGGTTTATTTATTTAATCCGTCTTATTATTTAATAGGAAACTTCGAATATATATTTTGTTCAAACGTTATTATAAATTCTGAGTGGAAAACACAACAATAGTTGTTTTTAATCAACGTATATGATACCCCCAAAACAGTAGTATCTAAGACAAACTTGGCAAACTCTATATTACATTTGCAGCAAAGGAAACAAGAACAAAGTTTTGTCCTGATCAGTTGCACATAATAAACCAAACTAACGACATCGTTATTTCTGACCAGTCATGTGTTTTCATTAGAGTAACTCAGAATATGACTTATTGTACACTGTTTACGTACTAGTATTGACGTCGATAAGTGTGTTAGTACGGGTAATATATCCAAAATAAGGCTTTTGTTGGAATTAATACTCCATGGTGAGATTGTTTGCCCATAGGTTCTTTTTATCATAAACATTTTAGTGAAAAGCCTACCAATTTTCCACCTCCGGAAGGGAGTTTTGGGCGGGGTCGAAATGTGCAAGAAACAGTTTTTGTGCAATTGCGGGTAAACGGTGGGCTTTTTAAACAAACATTAAATAGGAAAGTTTTAGCAGATTAAGACCAAATAAGACCTTTTAAGGGCTTTATATTTCGCGTTATGGAAAAAATAAGAAAATTCGAGGTAATGCTAGAAACTTAAAATGTTGTACAAAGGTGGGGTTAGGGGAGTTTAAAACGAAAATAGAGTTTTGAAACAAATAAATGGAATGCACTAAAATCGTAAAAGGACATTTTATAAAATATTCTAAAATTGTAATTTATGGCTTCACATATATTTTTAGATATGGAACAACTCTTTCTTTTAGTTTCCAGAACCTTATATTATTTACTTAGTGTTGTAGAATACCTCCCGTTTAGACTCACAAATTAAAGTTAAAACAGTGGCATTGTGCTTAGGTTCTTAAAAGTTACAGTTCTTAAAAAAAGGTCATATGTATGATATCCGCCTTTTTTCTGCATACAAAATTGCCTATGGGAAAACAATCACATTTATAACCAACAACGCAGATATTCTTTTCACCTTAAAACCGAAAAGTATTACAGTACTTTGAACGCGTTTGAAATAATTATTGTAGATTTTTTGTTTATTTGAAATGAATTCAAACAAATTTAAACCAATAATAGTAAAAACAGTATTTTCACAGGCTTCGTCGATACAATCCAACCACCACATGACAGTGTTACAACCAAGTGGATACGTCCTAAAGATATTAAATTCTCTAGAATCAAAGAAACTAGACTACATTGAAGGCCAGAACGAACTGCTCTTGCATCTAGGCAAGTACTAGACGTAAGAATTTGGTCTCTCTATTATCATAGATCATGAATAATAAATAGATCTTGCATCCATACGGCAGCAGTGTGGCGAAAATTAGGTTGTCGGGAAAATAGTGCATGCTCGCGCCGTGAGGTAGCGCTTGGGAGAAATCATTGGTAGCATTGGTGTTTCACACAGCTTCCGTCGTTTCCCCAATAGATAGCGCCACTATCGTCGAATTTCGAGTGGAACGAAATATTGCATTGGATCGGAGTTCTATTAGGTTATCCAAATACAATCCTATTATATAAAAAAAGTTGTTCTACTTCTTCTTCTCATAATTATAAAGTAATGAGAATAGATTAAATACGTGTATTGCGTAGCGGTGACCATTGCATAGCTTCCAGGCTCCGTGTATTGCGTAGCGAAGACATATTGCATAACTTAAAGGCGAAAAACTCATGAATTAGTAGAACGGGGCCCCCCGGAGATTTATATTAAAATAGTAGAATATTGCTAGTGATACATAGCCTACGACATCTGTTGCGAAATAATCATGATGTCTAAACAAAATCTGTGCTCCATAGAACGTACAGAAAAGTGTAATATGTCTAGAAAAGCATCTGAAGCCTATTTGTATTTCAAAAGGTACAACCTAAAAGAATAGCAGTATGCACTTCAGTTATTGATAAACAAAGTGTAAAGAGTGCAACATTATAACTTGTATGCTTCTTGTCAAAAAGTCACACATAGATAAAAAGGTCACACTACCCTTATTTCTTCGAGCTGTAGAAGGTAGAAAGGTAAAATTGTTCTGACCTTCAATCATTTTCACGCCAGTGAAATCTTCTACTCTGTATCTGTTGTTTAAACTAGATAAAGCGATTAACGCTAAAATAAAAACGCATTTCAGATTTGTTTTAAGGAGGAAAAACTACTTTAAATTCCCTGAATTAGAACATAAAAGATTATAACAACTTATCGGAAAAATGCAACAGTAATATGAAATAATAATTTTACAGGAAGGTTTAGTGGATTTCTTGGTATAGATTGTTTTTATTTATTTGATAAATGTAGCACAGTTTTGCAAAATATTCAACACCGAAGCACAAAACAACAGTAAAAATAACCAAAGATGTCTTATGAGGACAGTTTCAACCGAGGGCTTGACCTTGAAAGAGCAAATCAGAACAACGCTTGCCGGTTGATCGACTTCTAATTTAAAAAATCTAACATAAGGTTGAACCGGCGCAGTTCTTATTAATTAAACCCTGACATTCGGTAGCTGTGTTGAAGCTGATGCTTTGAGATATAGAGAGTAACAAATAACTTTTTATTTATATTTTGGTATAAAAAATTTTTATTCGTAAGATTTGTAGTGCAATATGTTTGAGTTTTGATTGTTTGAGTATATACGGTTTAGGATACTTTATAACTATGCCAACTTTTCCTATGGTACTTTAAACCAATGTAAAGTACGTAATATTAATTTTATTAAAACATTACGTAGTAGTGCTAAATAACAATATTAATTTACACATGTGGAAAATAATGTTATATTATTGTTTCAAATACTCACTTCCATCACACAATTGATTTATTACTTCATTGGTAATATTTACTTTTTAATCTGAATTACTGAAGTATTTATTTTTTAAACCACTTTTGCTGAAATGTTAATAAATATTTCCCCGTAATTATGTAAAATTTGTTTTATGTAATAAATCATTTAAAGCTGCTCGCATTTTAAGGGAATACAGTACATTTCTATTTTTTTCATTGAAAATCATTTGTTTACAAAACAGGTTAGGTATAATTTCTTAATGGTTCGTTAAGATATGTTTTTTTCTTTTTTATTATTATGGTGCAAAATTTAATTCAGTATATATAATTTTCAACGAAATTAATTATCGTAACTGCAAAATAATAGTGAAGGCAATCTCTGTCACGGGGTGGCAAACCCGCATAGCTAGTAGTATTGGTTCCTTCAAAGGCAGGCTGCATATTAGCTCCTCCTTCAACATTTTTCAATTCTGATTTTAGTTTTGTTTTAGATAGGAATGGAATCGCAGCTCCTCAGCCTCAGAAAAATATGCTTGGACATTATTATTCAGTAGAAACCCTACTGCAAGGAAAAGGTTAGACTAGCAGTAAAAGAAACATAATAGTTAGGCTAGGCTAGGTTTCAATAGGTTAGGTTAACTTATAAGTTACATTTTAGGTCTAAATAAATGTTTACGAATGCCAGAAATATAGTTACGTTATGTCTAAAACTAAAATAATTCATATTAATATTAAAATAACTTTGTTCTTATTAATTAATACACAAAGTGAGCTGAACTTCGGACGCCAATCTCAGTGCGAAATGATTAACGTTGTCTATATTTGAAGTATAATATTCATCTCAATAATTTCAAACAACTCAAAGAGGCCCTTGAAAGTTAGCCGGGACCCATATCGACCTTATGAACAATAATTATTCTGAACATTCTTAACATCTCCTCAAGCTTATAAATGTGAATAAATTCCATGCTTCAATTGAGTTCCTATCTCTTCAAACTTTTACTTTTTTTCTCTTTAGAAATTATTTCCCTTTTATATATAACTATTTCATTTGTTTCATATTTATACTCATTAATGTCAGTGGCTTATTCAAATATAAATAGCTTTACTGACCATTCAGTCAAAGTCTGTAGAGATATTTGGACCAATTACTGTGTAAACGAAATTTATAATTCACAGAATAATAGTAGCCTACCCACTGCAACAATAATATTAGTTATGGTTTTAAAAATTTTGTTTTGCAAACTATTGTTGGTAGCACGCATCAGCTAACAGAAAGATAACGTTTTTTTTTATGTGACTAACCGTTTAAAAGTTACTGGGGTATAAAGTTTTAAAAACACCATAAATGAGCGGAAGATATTTTTTTATGGAAACGTTTTGAACCAATGAAAATGCTCTTAACACTAAAAAAGCATTGTTTAGACAAAAAAATAACTTTGAAAAACAACAAATACAATTTTGTTATTTTTTTAACTATAATACAGAGGAATTAAGTTACAAAACTACAAATTTGTCACACATGAAAAATGAAGTTAATAACAGATGTTCAATATCAGCTGTTCATTCTCATTGTTACAAATTGTTGTTTATCGAAAGCCTTCTGTTTATTAGGATACAAGTTCTCATTAAAAGTACAGTTTTGGATGTTTTTATATTTTAAATTGGAGGCCAGCTTTCTAATTTTGTATGG
>JAGFPH010026358.1:0-10461 GCA_018207615.1 Philaenus spumarius
AAAACATGGCTGCCGACATCTTGACCAATAGGAAACAAGACCACACTGTCTCTATCTAGTCACTGTACTTTTAATGTTTTCTTTCTAACTTGAAACAGCTGTCTGCAATGATCCATAATATGTTTTTTGGTACCTGGACACTGTAACTGGCATCGCAACAGCGCTATAATAGACGAATAAATCCACCGCCACTAACAGCTGAGTTATGTCTACTAACTTTTGTTTGGTTTTAACCTCTTACTGAGTAATGTGGTATTTTTAAAGTTTGTTTTGTTGTTATTATTTTATTTTCAGTGATAATATACTTGAAGTACTGTTGAGATAATTTTATTTACATGTTAAGTGTATTCAAGTTCAGCCATTTTTTTTATTTAGTGTTATTAAATAAATCTTTAAAAAACCTAATTTTTAATTCTTTTTTACCCTTTTACGAATACTATTCAATAATAATAAAAAATAAACTTTATGAAAAGAAATTTTTTAAATTTTACATAAAATAAACATTTGCTAAAAAATGACTAATATCAGGCTCAGTGTGGGAAGGGTTAATTTAAAAAGCTTCATAGCTTACATTTGAGTTATGGAATTGTAATTAGGCAAATCACATACACATAATCTGCCAACAGTGGTTACTTTTAAAAAAAGCTATTACAACTCCAGCTGGATTAACAGAATTACAATCTGTTAGTAAAGATTTTGCTATTCTCACACTTTCTAATATTTATATACTAGAAGTGGTCCTAAACATTAAATTTAAGTGTGTTTATGTGTAAAACAAAGGCAAAAACAGTTACAAGCTATTAACAACACTATACTTCTGTGAATGTTTGCAGTTGTTATGTATAAACCCTACGAAACAATAAATTGCTTGAAATACAAAATTTCATTGTTTTTTCTTTCGAAAATGTGCTATTCCAGACCAGTATCAATACCTTATCACATGTTTACTTTGGAAATACAATTTTATAATAGACTACAAGATCTGTTAAAGCCGTAATTTAATAATTATGCACAACACCACTACCCAGATTCAAAACATTTAATAAATTAGCCTTGATTTTTATAATGATAAAAAAACATGGAATTAAGCGTTAATGAACATGGAACATACAACTCAATTGTTGTTATATAAAGGAGCAAATCACCGATAGTAGTAGATTCAGGTCCATAAACACAGGTTTTATAATTAACTCATCCCAAAATGTGACAGGTGCCCTTCACCTCGTAGCAATAAATACATTGATTAATAATGATTTAGTAATAAAGATCCACTAACAGCGGACCTAGTATATTTATTGAAATCAAGTTCAGCCATGTAAACAAGGAACTATAAATGAGAAAGCATAACAGCAATTTCATTCATAGCTGTACTTTTATAGAAAAGGTAGGCTTGCAAATTTATTCAGTTTTAAAATGAATTACAATGAAATATAACATTTCTATAGTAATGAATGTTTTTGAATTGAAAATGTAATTTTCTTACAGTATTAAATAATACTCTGTGGAACAAACATCATAGATATTTTGTTGTTATTATTTTTATGACATAAAGAGCTTGACACTAACCCAATTTATTTTTGAACATTAAAATTTTACTGGCTTAGTACTTTCTTTTATAAAAAATAAAATAAAGCCAAAAAGTATTGTTCATTTCCATTATATAAATCAATGATTCCATTTTTAAACCTTTTTTGTAAAAGTCATTTGGTAAAATGCTGCAATATTTCTGTATAACATAAATTATTATACATTCTCAAATAGTTTTTCTGAACAAATTACAGGCCTTTATATTTTTAAAACACTATCAAAACTATAAATTATCAATATGGTGACTTTATTAATCGGTTTAGTAGAATATTTTATAAAATTGTGTTTGTTGCTAGAAACACATCTTAAGGTGCTTTAATCGGGAATATTTGGTTCACCTAAATCATTTAAAAGTTACAAATGTTAAAAAATGTGTAACTTTTTTAAAAGATATAACGCATGTACTTAATGCTCAGTCCAGATTTTTTTTTATACAACAATGTTTTAAAACATTCCTAACACAATTCCCACCCGTACTTAAAATAACTAGTATTTCCTTTTCTAGATAATAAATAAATATAATTCCCATAGACATAAACTAAACTTTATAAATATATATTAAATTACATATTCCCAAGATTCTTATTTATCTGAGGTATAATTAAAAACATTATAATACTTATATTTAGCCACATACAATGTAATTAACAATTACAATAGATGGTGGTTTTCACGTAGCGGCTGTTATTTGAAGGGAATTGACTAGGCCTTCCAAAGCTGAAACTTGACTCTCTTGCTCACACTTCTCTTCATATCTGAAATAAAAGTATACATTATCTTATATATATTTGTATGGATTACATTTAGGTAAGTTAATAATGATTATCTGATTGGACTGCATACTTGTCAAACATTACACAGCAGTTTGTAAACTGAAACAAACGAGGTGAATAATTAAACTACTTGGCAAATGATATGTCTATGGTGGAGGGATGCATGAAGATTTGCAGAACTGATCGAAAAAAGCAGTATTAAGTGACTTTGTTATCACGTTCAGTGCTGAGCGCGGTTAAAGCCGCAAAACATGTTCTTTCCTGAGACTGGCAAGGTTTTAACCGCTCTTCCATTCACTTTACATTGGTAAAGAGGGAGTTTAGTCGTTGTCTAGAGCAATTTGTTTTACCTGAGTAGTTGGTAGGAACTGTTCTAAGAGTCCAGGTTTAGTAGCCTAGGAAAATAGTGACTACAAAGCAACTTACGGTTGTTCAAATTGGGCGCAATCTTGCTAGTTATTCATAAGAAGACCCTCCTATGCCGTAGCACTGAGGTGAGGGATTTAACCATGCTCAGCACAGAAAGTGTTAATGGAAAACTCTCTGAAATCATGTGTTAAGAACATTCTGATTTAACAATGAAAAGTTTTCTTACATCATCTTAATATTTTCGATTCATAAGTTCTGATATTTTTATTCTACTAACTAGAGGTGCCCCTATACCTTACTGCCCTTGTCTCGCACTTAGTCTGGAGTGAACATGTGTTCTCTAACGTGAGATGTTTTAAAAACAAAAGACTGAAAAAGACTTTATGTGAAATGAAGGTATCATTGTAATGGGGGGCTAACATTTAGAGTTTTTGCGAGACAAATCTATTAGGATCCCAACTTAAGTTCAGATACAAACAATGAAATTCATATTGGTGTGACTTGTTTAAAAGAGGAATTCCTACCCTTTGTTCATTTGCAGGAAATGTAATAATATCAGATAATTAAAAAACTTAGCACTATTTCTTCAATGAAGACGTGAATATAATAATTATATTAAAACTGTAATAAACAAGTGACAATGGTGAATGGCAAGGTAGAGCTTCAACATGTCCGTGGGCGAGGGTCGGTGTTATGGAGCAATATGAGAAGTGATGTGCCATATGGACATGGCCTTATGAATATATTTTAACTAAAAAGCCAATCCATTCAACTCTGATAGTAATTGGCTACCTTTAATTCAATTTCTTTTCATTATACTACACCGAAAATAGCGGTTTTATTTACCTGTTCATAGACAAGTAAGTCTTTCTTTCCCATCCACTACACAGAAATTTAGTGGACCATCTGATTACAAATGAAAACGAATATTGCAGTTTTATTTAAACAGCTGATTACAACAATAACACATTTGTTTGATGCAGGTTAATTCCAAACCCTGAAATAAGATTAAACGTAGTAGTTTATGCACCTTTTGTGTTTCTAGCAACTTTCATAATACATTTCAGCGATGAATATAATGAGCCTGAAATTCCAAATCATATTTTAAAACAAGCACAAGAAGTGACTACAACACCAATCACAACACTAACATTATTCTTTTGAAAAAAGAATTAAAATATGATTCTAAACTTTAAAACGGCTCAGCCCTCAGTAATTTTTGAGCTATATAGTGTCACTGGTGTATTTCCCATTGATTATTGTCAGACCAGTATAGTAAATTTTGCTAGTTTACTGGTTTTGAAAAGTGGAAGAGTGCCTCATCCCAAAAGTCAAAACAAATAATCTGAGTTATTTCTTGACAAGATAGTACACAAGTTTTAAAATTTCTTTCTCACTAAGTTCTTCTGGAATCACAATTTTGTACGAATTCATTTTTAAAATCTTTGTCAAGGTTTAGTTCAGTCAGATAATCGCAAAACAGCTGTGTGTTTCCGTGCAGAACACATTGGGGACTGCTCTAGAGTGTAGCCACATTTCTCAGTCATGTTGCAGTCCAAGGTTGCCCAAGAGATTTTCGTTTCATTGCAGAACTTGTCTGTCTGAAGTTTGAAACCCAACTGTAAATCGCCTTCATATCAGAAATGGGGACCCATCAAAATTTTAGAAAGTATGCTGCAAACCTATGGGTGACTACTAATTTTAGTAAACTTTTCAACAACAAAATTGTAATACTCTTCTGACCAAGCCGTACAGTGCATTGACAACGGCATGTAACAACACTTTTAATAACATGGTCCCCCCCACTGTAAACCCCACATACAATTATGGTTATGAATAATAATAAAGTGATTCTAAATTTGATAAGTTGGTTACTATTTAATGAATGTAAACAAACATGTGTTTCTAAGCTTTTGATCCAAACAGCTGTTTTATCTGATATTAGGTTGGGAGTGATCGCCCTAGTTTCCACTATTTTTACACTTTAAAATACAAATTTAGCAAAATCCTTTCTTAGCCTGCGTCTATGACCCCATAAGAATATACCTTTAAATTTTTGTATCTTAAGTAGTTTTTGCTCTACGTCGATTCCATGTCAGTTATTCAGTCAGGACAAAGCCGCTTATCTATATTATATAAAAGCCAAGCACCACTCACTCACTGACTCATCATGATTTCTTAAAAACTACTGAACGGCGAAATTTGGTATGTAGCTTCCTCTAGAGCCATAGGTGCTCACTAAGAAAGGTTTTCAAAAAATTCGAAAATTTAGGGGGGGATCAAAGTTATAAATCACGATTTCTCTAAAACTATGAATGGATTGGAATGAAATTTGGTATGTAGCTTCCTCTAGATCCTAGGTGCTCACTAAGAAAGGTTTTCAAAAAAATTTAAATTTTAGGGGGCTTTGGGGGGGTCAAAGTTACTAAAAAAACCACCGAACGAATTGGAATGAAATTTGGTATGTAGCTTCCTCTAGGGCCCTAGGTGCTAGCTAAAAAGGTTTTAAAAAAATTCAAAATTTCAGGGGGTGTTTTGGGAGTCAAAGTTACTAAAATCCCCATAGGAAATACATAGTGTAATATATTTATTGATATATTTTGTATGGTCTTTGTTAGTATAAAATATTTACGAAGAATATATTGCATTCAAAAGGTGCAGAGAGTGTTCTTTAGCTTATGATTTGCTATGTATTTCATTGGACATATTTCACATATTAAAGTTACTCATAACTACAAAGCTATAATATATAAAATTGAACGCTTAAATACACCACCTGTCGTTTATCTGCTTTAAAGTCCACGCTGCTAGTTTGTTGGCATCTTTCTTTTTCTGCGAAGTTGCTTTTGGTGACATGGAAATGTGGGACGAGCACTGAAACAACACAATTATTTCTTTACATTTATTATTAGGACCAAGACGATTTTAATCCAAGTTAATTAAGGGAGATCTACTTTATAAATTATTCTAACTCACATAGGCCTGGTATATTAAACTGGTAACTAAACATTTTCTGAAACACCAAGTCTTTGGAACTCAGCAGAAAATATAAAAAGCATCAATGTTTGTACGCAGTTTATAAATGCCTCAAGGTTTTAACTTTATGGTTGATTTGAGTAATCGGGTAGTTCATGAAGAAAAGGTGAATGAGTAATTTTAAATATTTTTTATGATTTTTATTATTTCAAGTACTTCTGTGAACAGTAAACCTCATGAAACAATCTAAAATTTGCTCATTATTGTAGATTTTAATGAAAAAGTTTTTTGTCTAATTGGAATGATTCTCAAAACATAATATTAATTTAATTTTAGGGAGATATCAAAGTAGGATAGATAAAGATGTAAATTTCTCGTTTCAATCGAACAAAGTACAAGATCTGTCAAATCAATTCGCTAATTATTTTACATCCGTTTGCTGAATCCATTTCAAATTTGCTGAATACGAATGTGAATTTTCATAAACCTCTTTCGCCTCAGTTCACATTGTCCTCGTATAACATTGACAACATCAGTAATGTAATAATAGCATATCTCAATGTAAAAAAATGGCAGAATTCGATAACATTCGAGTTAGACACATGAAAGAAAATTCACAAATAATCACAGAACCAATCGATACATTTTTTTCATTTCTGATTTTGTTTTCCCTTAACCATCCTCGCAAATGCGTAATAAATGGACAAAAGAAATAAAAATTATTGCACACCTCGTTTTAAATGCCTTTGAGGAATATCCATGTACAATTTGGAGAAAATCAAACCACGCATTTGACCATGACTGAGAAATGAAAATTTTTTGATGCACGTAATGGCGAATGGTCGATATAAAATTGGTAATAGGCCTACTTCTAAAATTAAGCGGTCAAGTGCCTTTTAACAACTTTTCTACATTACCGAATAACTAATTTGTAAAATGTTTTGTAAATTAAGACATTTCATACCTATTATACACTTCTTTCTTTTTTGCGTTTAGAGTTTCATTGATAGTCATATAGTATCAGTTTTGAATTTTTTTTTTTCGATCAAGAACTTTTTGTAGGTTAAAATTTTATAATTTACGTTGAAAGAATTGTATATGGTTTATTACAATTTGTTTAACGTTTAGTTTTATCGTATTACTTTAAAAGTTTTTTTAAAGATTTGTTAGCAGAAGCTCAGAAAGCAAAATTTAAACTATATAAAATTATAACACATTAAAATTGAAAAAATTTGAAAAAGCAAAAATAAAATTGTTTATTGATTCATGAAATCGAACCAAGAATCTTTAGAACTGAAGCCATCGACACTAACCATTCATATTCCGTGGCACAGTAAAAATAGAACAATCCAAATTAAGTACATTATGACTCATTTAAAAGGTGTATGATAATATTAAAAGTCTTTTATTATTTTATAAAAATCCCTACATACACGTTGTTTTTCCTGACTTCAAGGAAAGTTTATGTCAAATTTGAAGGAAATCAAACTATGAGTTTGGACGTAATCCTGTAACAAACAGACAGTCTAAATACCAAACGGTCTTGGAACACGACTTCGCTTACACTCAGCCAATTATTAGTATTATTTTAATGTTATATTTTTGTGTTTTATTTTATATTTGCTCAATATTGAAAAGTTGATAAATTATTTGTACAGAATATACTGTAAAATTTTTATTTTGGTTTAGATTTTTGTTAGTAAATAACTATTATTTTATTTTTATTAAATAAATTCAAGTTTTTTTTTTCACGCTTCAGTGCTGTGTGTTTTTCATATTTTAGGTTAACTGAAAAGTTGTGCAACTTCACATCTAAAAAAAGGCAACAAAATAATTTGAAAACATTTGCAGAAAATATTTTAAACATTACTTATTATGGTGCTATAACATGTTTTGGTTTGATTTGAATCATCATATTGTTTGTACATGAATAATGTTCTATTTTTCAAATGTATATTGCCTGATGTGACTTAAAAAAAAAAAATGTATTACCCTATGAATTTATAATGTTATTTAACAAATACTCCAGTTTATTTGTTGTTACATAAAACTTGATACAGTAAAACTTTGCTAACTATTTTTTTGAAAATAAAACTCAATATAAAAACATATTGGTAGGGAATAAGTAAGAAGTAATAAAAACTTACCAAGAACAAACCATACAGTGCTCTCATGTTGTTGGGATTTAACTTCACTGCTAAGCAGTAATGTGCTCGTGCAAGCTCCATATTTTCATAACCACCCTGGAAAATTCAACTCAAACTGTAATAATAATTTGTGCACACTATTGAATAAAGACTAATCTCAAAAAATCAAAATATCTTGATTTATTTGATATTTACTAATAATACAATAAGCAGGGTAAAAATCATCACATCTTTATGAAAATTTTTTTATTTTTATTCAACCAATAGAGCCGTTGAAAAACAGTGTAGTGATGCACTCAAAATGAATCACTTTAATCACCAATTTTGCAGAGATTTTGGTTTCGACTCATTTTAACATATAGAAAATATTTATAAAATTCAACTTCCCGATTACATAATTTTTCATAAATCTGTTTAACTAATTTCCCTCCACCATTACATCAAAGTTAATAAGAAATTTCGGTTATCTATTAGTAACAGAATAAAAGTTGGTGCAATCTTCTTTTAAACATTTTTAAAGCCAATACAAAACTCTTAAAAATTAATCAATCTACGTTGCATGTAACAAAAGAGCACACCTTTTTATATTGTACTGGATAGTGGGAAGAGAGGTGGTCACCTTCGCAAATTATTAAAGAAAAATGGAAGACAAGAGTTATTACTTTCAATAATAACCATCAATCCACTTCTCTGGGATTTGACGCACAGAGAACGGCGCTTATCTTAACAAAATGAACACATACCTGTGTGTATTTGATTTCAGCAAAACGTTGATGGATCAAATGACTATGAGGGTTATGTAAGATTAGCTCTTCCATACAGAAGGCAGCCCTAGCAAAGTCTTGTTCCATTAAATACAAGTCACATAACTCTTGCCAAGCTTCTTGGTCTATCATAAACCTAAAAAAAGAAACAAATAGAACCTTAAAATAGCAAATAATAGTTTATTAAATTGGTTTTCAATCTGTGTGGTATAGAAAATGGTATGCACTAGAGTATTACAATACTTGTCCTAGTATTGCATATCTTTATAAAAGAGCGTGGTTGAAAATTCACTGGTCTTAGTAGTATTAACAGGCCTAATACAATATGTTTAAAAAAAACTATTATAACTTGAAATACTTTGTTTTGTTGTAGGTAAAGACTGAAATATGACAAATAAAAAAAAAATAAAAAGCTGTTATGACATCAAAAACACTAGTTTTTTTTTAATACAGTAGTTAAAAAAGGTTGAATAATTTGTTTAAATATACCCCCAGAAGAATATTTTACTATTTATGTATTGACTAAAACTAAACAAAACTGTAAAGCACTTACTTTGTTAAATATTCTGTAAGTTCTTTGATTGCTTCAGGAATACGACCACATGCTCTCAAAATAGCAACTCTTCGCTTTCTTGGAGCTGCATTTGTCTTGTCCTTTTTGATAATCAGCAGTAGCAGTTCCAATGCTTCATCAAACCTGTAAAACATTGATTATATAAAATTATATACTATACATAAATTATACATATTGAAAGGATATTGTTAGTAGGCCAACAAATGATTCAAAATCGTTGTTGGCAGAAGTTAACATCGTACGATGATTAAAGTTATACTACTAACCACAGTGTTTCACCTTCACAGTCAGCTATCAAAAATATTTTATAATCTAGGTCACCACATGAAAATAATTTTTGCCTTCTTTGCCTTAAGTCTGAAGAAGGGGGACACAAAGGGGACACTTTTTTAAGAGTGTATTAGAATTCTATGAAACCTGGAACCAAGAATTTGAAAATAAGGGAGCCTTGTTTCGGCAAATCAGAGACACTTCATACCTTGCTCACTTGAAACATTTTAATAAAAATGGTTTGTACATAAAACTTGTTTTTACCCAACCCCGTCCCCCTCTCCCCAAAAACATAACGTGATACTTGAGCTGAGAGTGTCACCTATACAACCTCTTCAACATTAAAATAGATTCAGTAGTTTCCAAAAACTTAGAGTTACAAAAATCTTGATTGTGTATTACCTTTCTTGAGCTTCTAGCTTGAGTGCTTGTAGTCTGTCTATACGAATACTGTCACTAAACTGGACCGAGAGTGTTTCCAGACAGTCATCGGCCACATCCATCCTATTACAATCTAATGCTGCAATGAAGACTTGTTCCAAAACCAGGTATTCTGATAAACAAAATGTTTACACTTTATTTTTTCCAATATGCAAAAACATTTCAATATTCTCTCTTCTAAAAATAAACTCATTTTTCCATTTGAAAACCTTAAGGATGTAAATATAATGTCATCTTTCTCACTTGATCCACAAGCTGAGAAAACAGATGATGATAAAATCTAATTATTGAAATGTTGTTCTTTGAGGAATAAAAATGTTATTTATTATACTAAATGGTCCCACTTAAAGGTTTTGAGTTGAAGCTAATCAGCTGTTTTTAAAAATGATTATCACCCCTAATCTATATATATAAAAGCCAAACCCACTGACTCACTCATCACGATTTCTCAAAAACTACCGAACGGATTGGAATGAAATTTAGTATGTAGCTTCCTCTAGGGCCATAGGTGCTCACTAAGAAAGGGTATGAAAAATTTCGAAATTTTAGGAGGGGTTTGG
>JAGFPH010026362.1:0-10460 GCA_018207615.1 Philaenus spumarius
AGTAAGTAGTAACCAAACAATGGCGAGAGCAGACAACTGGTTGCAGACAGCTGTTTACAGAGCAGCCAAAGAGGCAAACATTACATTTTCTAAGATTGATTTACTAAAGAAACTGAACTCAAATGGTTCTGAGAAAATTCTACAGATAGCAGCACATCTCAAACATCAACCCTAGCAGTCATCAAAGTAAGTATGTCCGTCCAAATGCAAACATAGAAAATTGTTATAGCGACGTCGGGGCCGGCCCGACATTGAAGTTCATACGGCTTAGTTGTGTGTCGGGGCTGCCCCGACACTTGAGCGGAAACGGTTAAAACGATGGCCATTTCGGCTATGCAGCCATTACCAAGTTTATTATTAGAGAAACTCTTCAGTTGGCATGGAACACTTAACGAAAAAATGTTCACAAACATTTAAATAAATTATTCACAAAAACACATTTAATAAAAACCATGTCCTGTGGACCCACTGAAATATTGCTTATCAAACATATTGTTTTATAATATCACAATATATGCAACGTTTTCCTAAAACAAGGCTACACCATTGCATTTAAAAATAGCTGCCAGAGTATTATAAACACAAAAAAAGTCAAAGGTGACAAATTTAAATTAACACGAATTTATGAAATATCATACGTCAATATGAAATATATTGGGCAAACATGCAGATCGTTTAAAAAGAGGTTCAGAACATATCCTGACAGCCAACAAACATAATGTCAGCGGAAAATTGAATCTAAATACTGCAGAACCTCGATTATCTGAGCCTTGGTTATACCAGCTTCCATATTAACCAATGCAAATTTTAAAATTTTTTTGTCAAAACCAATTATGTCAACTTACAAATAATTCATAGCTTGAGATGATTTCTCAATAAGTAAATTTATAATAAAAACTTTTGTGCCAGATTGAACAGAAAGAAACAAAATAGTAGTTTGCCATGAACATCCTGAAATATTTTCGAACTTTAGTCAATGCAATGGTATGGGTGACGTTTAGCGGACGGGTAGTTTAGTGAAAGATGAAGCAGTCTTGGGCCTGTTATACATTCCCCTCTTCACACCATCGTATTTATGACTTTATGACTCACCATCCTTTCCAACTAATGTATTTTGACTTTAATAACGATGAATTAGACATCCTTGATAAGGGCTTAAAATACAATTTGCCTTCCCAGTAGGTATAAATGTAACAATAGATATTGTAAACAATCTCCTCACCAAGACTAACCGATTGTCATCCAATGAAATCCTAGAAACCATCAACTTATTACGAATTTTATTAAAACAAAACTATTTCAAATTTAAAGATGTTTTCTATATACAAAAGGGTGGATTGGTCATTGGATCACCACTGTCTGGTTTGTTGGCAAACATATTTTTGAATCACTTCGAAAATGAATTTTTGTTGTCAAATGTTATGAAATGTCATAAAAAATCATGTATTACACTAGATATGTGTATGATACATTTATCATGTTTGATGGTACTTCCAGGCAAATTGAAAACTTTAAAAACTACCGAAACTCGTTAGACCCCAAGATTCAATTTACACTCGAAATTGAAAATGACAACAGCATTCATTTTTTGGACCTAACAATAGTAAAACAACAAGAATCTTTCAAATTCAATATTTATAGAAAGCTTACCACAACTGATATCACCATACACTCTGATTCCCATCATCCACCATCTCAAAAAATGTCAGCTTATAATAGCATGATCCATAGACTAGTCACCATACCTCTTAAACCACAAGATTGCCAGAAAGAGCTTGACATAATTAAACATATCGCCACGAGAAATGGATACAAGGCCTCTATGATTGATAAGCTGCTAGCAAAACACAACAATAACTCCAAAAGACCAGCAAAAGAGAAACTTAAGTCTATCTTTGTTTCAACGGAATATGGCAGAATCCTTCCCAAGATAATTACCTATACCTTCAAAATAATCAATAGAACCATCGCCTTCCTGTAAGATTGTTAAATTAATGTAAAATAAAGAAATAAAAAGTGACAAACTAAAGCTTCAGGATTCTTAAAGTAAAGGTCAGGGAAAATGCATAAGACATGAATCGGTTCAACACTTTGAAAAAGGCAGACAAATTTTAAAGTCAATTTCAGTATTAATTTGAATAAATGTAAAAGGCAGACAAGTATTAAAATTAATTATTATATTAAATTTAAATGTGAGTTTAAAAATAGACAGTTTATGTACTGACGTTAAGAAGCGGAAAGTATACGAGTTTCGAGACGCATTTAAAAAAGTAACGTTCACACCAGTCTAGACGAGATAAGAAGCAAACACCTACAAGCTAATTCCAGGAAAAATGGTCTACGTGATTTTCCACATGCAAGATCTAAAAGGACCGCATAGCTAGCAACCAAAAGAATGTGATGCGACATCGAGCATCTATGTGTCGTCAGACGTTCCTGATTGGTGGAGAGAAAATAGACGCCGACTGAAGGTAGCGATGGGAGAATAACGCTAGAATTACTTCTCAACGAGAGTCCAAGCTGTAAGCATCGCTTGAAGTGTTGCGCTTTAAGTATGTTACATTTAAAATCTACAAAGTCATAAAGGGTGTTTTGAGTGAGGTATTGAAGAACTGGTTATTAATTTTGAATAGTTAAAATCATCGATAATGGTGTGTGTTGCGATCGGCGAACTTTACAAGTTTTTGAAATAATGTGACAGTAAATCGGATACGATGAACTAGACTACAAAAGTGTTGCGCGTGCGAGTGGGTTTTTCTTTTTTTTAAATATTAATAAGTTTATGTGTCTGCCTTTACGTAAGTATTATATATCTGAATGTACCATATATTTTTGAATTTAAATTGATTTATGTTATTTGTTTGACTACATTTTTATTGTCGAAATGACCTATAAGGTTGTAAATTTTTTGAAACTTTGATAAATAAAAAACATGCAGGGCTAAAGCGGCCAATTAAAATCAGTTGTTGTGTGAACCATTATAGTTTGATTTCATTATCCTATATTCCAGCAAGTACTTGTTCAGGAACCTCACGACTTAAAGTAAGTTATAAACTAAATGAGATTAGAATATTTCAGTCGAAAAAAGACAACAGGTGTAGGCTTAAAATAAATTCAATATTTTATTTTTAACAAGTTTTATTAATAAATTTTATTTTTATAACGCCTAACGTTATATTCCGCACCAATAATAACATTAAAAAACTACTCCAACCCCAAAAACAAACAGTTGGAAACCCAAACAGGTGTCTATAAATTAACGTGTGACAGCTGTGACAAGTTTTATTAAGGCCAAACGAGAAAGAATTTTCAAAATTCGGTTTAAAACCACCTGCCAAAGAGGACTGTTTCTCAATAATGAACACCGAATATTAAACGACCAACTGAACTTTGATTCAAACACCCTGTATGACGCAGCGATAACAATTCAGATTGCCCGAGGTATATTGTAGTTTTTCCGTGTGCTGTTTGATATGGACAAACAGTCGATATCCGGGAGTCGTAAGATGCGCAGTGTTTTTAAATATGTTGTGTATTATGTGTTAGTGTCTGTGTAATTAACGTTTTGACGACCTCCATGTATAGAGGGGTTTCTGAAGATGAGATAAATATCTCGAAACGCGTCAAAAGCTTTAAACAAGTTTTACAAAAGAGGTTCACTGACAGAAAATAAAAGGCATTTAATTTTTATATATATTAGTGACCTGGATACTGGAAAAATGAATTGATTAATGTATTTTGATTTACTGCTATTGTATTTTGTTCTTTTGTCTTTAGTCAGTTTTAAACTATGTAAATGAAAGTGTCGTTATGAGTGGAAAGCAAAAGTGTGTTGCTTTATCTTTAAATCAAAAATGGGAAGTAATTAAACTACATTATTTAAAGCCAAATAAAATAGATTTTGAAGTAAGTATGGCTCCAAATCAGCCTATAACAGCGTAAATGACGCGGGAATTCGCACCTCAATTTGGTTTTCACACCGTATTATCCGAGTTTTTGGTTATCGAAGATCTGCCAGGTCCCAATTATCTCGGATAATCGAGGTTCTACTGTACACCAAACACCTTATTGTAACTACTCAGTAATCGATGACATCTTAAAATTCTTCATCATTGCAAAAAAAGTGCATTAATGAATGCTCTGGAACACTACGAAATATATAAAATGTTCAAAGCTAATCCTGATACAATGAGAATATCTATTTGAATCTAACACATCATAATGATACTATGAAAAAGAAACATAATATATCTTATCTCACCACCTTACTTAATGACCACCAGTTTCCATATTTTCCCTCGATAAGCAATGATTCAGTACGAGACAATCGGCCCACCGGACATGGTTATTTAAATGTTTATGAATATGTTTTTTTTAAGTGTTCAATGACAACGGAGGCGTTTCTCCAATAATAAACTTGATAATGGCTGAGTAGCCAAAGTGGCCATTGTTTATTGACTACTGATGACTATAAGTTGTAATATTAAATATCAAACAAAATAAATAAATTTTCTTTACATAAGCTGGATACTTTGAATGGAAAATAATTAGATTATTGCAGGGATCTACACGATGTGACATTTTATATATTCTCTTGTGTTATTAGAATAAACAATACTCACATATAATCCAATGTAAAGATTCGCAGGGTGATAATAGCCAGTATGAAGATAACAAAGAATAAAGACATAAGAGATGCTCTTGCAAGTCGTGCCATATCTTTATATAGGCACAGTGGTATAGTAATGCAGATAGTTGCTAGTAACACAACTACATCCCTCCTAGCTAACAGATTTGTAGGACTTAGGTTGAACATACGTACGAGCACTTTGGTAATGGTGTCTCCAACGACCACGTTATAGCTCACCATAGCTGTCAACAGAAAAATCAATGGTAAGATTAAATGAGATTGTGCAATATTTAAGTCACCAAAATGTAGAAAGTATTTAACATAATATCTTTATATTCAAAATAATTTGCTAAAACTTTGTACAGTCGCCAAACCTTTTCTACTAGAGATGGGCGATTTTTATATAGTAGGATACATTATTATTTACTAATAATTTAAAGTAAATATTAGTAAAATTACCACATTAGTAAACCTGCGTTGCAGGCTATTACCACATGAATAAGTTCTATACAACACTCCATAATTTTTGTAACATCAAAAGATAACACAGTGGAGTGAAGGTGGATTGCGGAACATTCCGGTTAGTGTTAATCCCGAGTCTTGCATAAGTTGTCTCACAGACTACATAGATTTTGTATTTAATACGCCGTTGCGTACAAGTTATATAATCAGTTTTGTTCAATAGATTATTTAGTTCTTGAAAAAGTTGCAAAAATCATTTACAGATTAAATAAAATACCTTATGTCATAAAGTGCTCTAATTATAAGAATTGTGACACATGCGATCTGAGTAACGAGAAAACATAGCAAAGTATTTATATACATATAAAAGGGATACAAAGAATGAGGGGTCTAGTAAAATAAGAGACGCAAGATCTAGTAAGCAGTATTGAATAAATTTCATTTGTATATATATAAATAAATCAAAGACGCAAAACAGATAAATTCTAATAACTTAAATAAAAAGATAAAAAGCAGACTTTAACATTTAAAATAAGAGAAGATTTAAACTTTAATTTATAAGAAAATACATCGTTTAAATAAAGTGTGTTATATACTTGTATGAAATTGGAACATTCATAATTGAAAGTGCAGTACAAAACAATAAGAACAGTGCGTATTAAAATAAAGTCTAAAACAATATATATTAAAGTCACATAATGAACAGTTATAAAACATTTAAAATAATTAACAAAAAGAACTATATAACCTCATCACAGGCGTTTGCAGTAAGTTAAAGGAGAGAACAATTTTGATATAGTTAGCGGTGCTGACTTAGGGGTGAGGAATTGTCAAGAAGGTTTTGTACGTCTTCATCAGAGAGCTGGAAACAATATGGCGTAGCAGTGAGATGGTCAAAGGTGTGCAGTCGGCGAGTTTTGTTACAAATAATGAGTTATTTTTAAGTGAGAGTAAGGAGTTATGTCTCAAAGTTAACTTAAACTAAGGTACTAAGTATGTACGCTTAGTCGTCGAATTTCATCGAGTGGTTTAAAAGGATTCATCTGATAAAGTTATGTGACCATGTGCCTACAATAAGGACGTTAAGAACTTCTTGTGACATGCAAGTATAAAAAAATATATAAGTGAAAAACCTAGGTACATTTTTTAACGTGTTGGACAACTTTTTGTAATTTTTAATAATAGTAAAATATAGGTAGTAATTTTCTAGTCTGCTCTTAAATTAAATTTTTTCAAATATTCTAAATTAAACTGAGTCTCATTTTTTATAAAATCTAAGTTGTATGTTCTAGATCATAAAATTATGTTTAGTGTTCCATATAATTTGAATGAAATTTTCTCTTGTAAAAATATTTGGAATATGAGTGAGTAAAAAGTTTAGTTATTCGTCACGATGTCTTAGATTTCATTATTTGCCACAAATATCCATGTAGCAAGTATTTTAGCAGCTTAATGAAACACACCCTGGAAAATTAAATTAAAGTAAGTTTTTTGTATAGAGTATGATTTGCGAAACAAAGAAATATGACTCATATGAAGCTATATTGGCACGAAGTGTGTTTGGCGCTAAAATCATGGTGCAAAGTTGTGCTATACAAGCTTTGTGCTGTGCCGTAGGCAGCGTGCATCGTAGCACAGTGTAGTCACAGATGAGATCACAGATGAATTATGTGTGAACTGACAATCTTCAAAAGGTAAACAAGTAAGATTTGAGGTTAAGTAAGTGTTTGTTTTGATTTTTAAAGAACAGTAAATTAATTAAAGAGTGTTTTTATTGAAGTTAAGTAATAAAGTGACTAATAATTAAAGGATAAATCACATGTAATATTTTTATTAAATTAAATACTGTATTTTAACTTCCCGCTAAGAAAATTGAAAATTTTCTAAAATTGGGAAGTTATTGGTTTCACCCCGTTTTTCTAAAATCGAGTATTTATCAGATCTCGACGTTTTGAGGTCCGAGGAATCTTCCCTGACCACTTCCGAGAGGGTGTCACCCTGTCTGTATGTATGTGTGTGTGTATGTAAGTATGTGACCTGCTTATAACTTTTGAACGGCTTAACCGATTGGATCCTACCAAACGGCGTTCTAAAGAGTTCCATCAAACTTAGATTTCCTGAAAATTTCAACTAATTCGGACCGGTAGGTTCTGAGAAATTTTAAAAAAACTAAGAAATAAAAATTTTTCAAATCAGGTTTTTTTGGAATAACTTTTCAACGGCTTTACCGAAAAATCTAATCCAAAATTCAATTCCAAAATCTAATCAGCTTTTAACCTTGAAAAGCGACGTCGATCGCTACCAGTCCGGTCAAAATCGGTTAATTCGTTGTGAGATATCGTGAACGAAAGAAAATAAAAAAAAGTGTTTTTTCTCAATTTCTCAGAAATTTTTCATCAGAAAAATTTTTGTTGTCGATTCTTTCAATGGACTCGAAAAACTGCATCGATTGCCGCAAATCGCATAAAAATCGGTTGATTCATTCGCGAGATATCGTGAACGAAAGAAAATCAAAAAAAGTGTTTTTCCTCAATTTCTCGGAAACTTTTCATCTGAAAAATTTTTGTTGTTGATTCTTTCAATGGACTTAAAAAACTGCATCAATTGCCGCAAATCGCATAAAAATAGGTTGATTCATTCAAAAGTTATGGCAGTTCAAAATTTCCAAAAATAGTGTTTATCAAACTTTCATCATACTTTTGTAATTAAACTTAGCGGGAAGTTACAGGGATGGCCTTTAGGGTCAATCGTTTTCCAATTTTTTTTTTATTTGAACTTAGAATATTTTTTTGATTTACAAATTTTTTTTACAAGTTTTATAATTTTTTTATTTTTATAACGCCTAAAGTTATAGAATTCAGGTAAGGCGAACGTATTTTCTGATCATAACAAATATAGCTCCACAGGGAACGACCTCGAGGTTGGAGTTAAAATCAGAGCTAGTGTACAAGAAAGTAAGCACAGAAAAAAATTATAAATTTTTAATTAAGAACTGGAAATTAAAAAACAATTTTCATTTCTTGCCATCATATCAACCCCTCAAAAATGGTCATACGAGCAGGTACGAGTTAACTGAATTTCACAAAAAGGTTTAAATTTACATTTGAGGAGCATGACATGTAAAAGCGTGGGCAAGTGGCACAAGGAACGCCGAAACAGTTAAAAATCGAAACAGGGGGGTTTATTTAAAAAAATAAATAGATTAGTTCTCACATTGATAGAGAACTAAGACTTATATAAAGGACACAAAATTGTTATACGACTTGCTACAAGAACCTGGTGTCTGGGAACAGTATTCTATGTCGGCCTGGACAAATGAATCCTGTGTCAACAAAAGCGAAACTTCCTTCCAAGTTTTCTGGCGCAGTAGTGATATACCGCTGTCTTCCTTCTACTATTTTTGGTTTTCATTCAGGACAATCAAAAGTTTAGTCGGACATTTGATTCCGACGTTAACAACATCAACTGTTGAATTCTAGCATGGTCTAGTGTAAATTGAGAAAATAATTTTTTAATTATTCAAGATAATAACTCAGATTTCGACGGATTAGGATCTACCACATCGCCACGAGGTGAACATTACTACATTAGCATGAGCCATAAGCAATCACAACTACCTTGGTATAACAGTTTAACACAGTGGGAAATTGTGTATTAGAAACAATATTTTGTGTTTTTACATTTAAATTAATGCTCTCTACCAGCTGGTGAATACAATTTTTTTATTTCTTTTTTTATACTTTACATTCGATAGTATCCAAATCATTTCACTTGTATTTTGTGTTTCATGTATATGTTTTTTACTCAAATATTACTTAAAATACATTTGGGGAAAAGTTCTTATAAATCGATCCATGAGTTTTCATTTTGTATGCCTAAAATCACTGTACAAAGTACCCATTAGCCAAACGACCCCACTCTATAGACCTGAGAATGATAAGAAGTTAAATCATTAAATTTGGATATTCAACTTTTCAGTCCAACATTTTTCATTTTAATTATTACTATTTGCAAGCTTTGTTGCAAGTATTTGTTTTAAAATTATACAACGCTTTGAGTTATTTATCATTTTAACCAGTCCATTATAATTTTTTTTGAAAGAACAATATGGACCAAAACGAACAGTATTACGATTCCTTAACTTTACAGTTCTTCTTTGTCCAACGGATTCCATTGATTACTGTATCCTCTTTTTAATGACAAACAAATTTTGCGTTACGTAACCAGTAGCGGTTCTTTAATTATTTGTAGTTAAACATTTTAATTGACCACCATTTCGAAATTATACGAAATTCAGTTTTGGTTTTTGGTACACTTGTAAAAACTTACATAGTTAACGTGTGTGCCAAGTATGAACTTAATATGTTATATGCATCCAAAGTGACAATGATTTTCAAAGAAAATACAGAATGGCTGATTTTTTTTATTATTTTAATCCAAGGAATACATCTGTAAGGTATGTCAGTTTTCTACTTGGACACTCTGTAATACAAAGATAATCAATAGTGTACCTTATGGGACGATTACCGGCTTGGTTTTGTTTGTGCTATGATTACATTTCTGTTAGGGCACAGTCCACAATTTATCTGGTCAAATTCTTTTATAGATTATTTTTTTCATAGCTTAAAATCAAGTTAAGAATATTTAGTAAACTCTATATAGTTTAGAAGAAAACAGAAATGTCTCATTCTCAATAAAAAACAGAACAAATTGCAACACAATAGATCAATTCATTGCTGTAAAGGATGTGTAACATTTCTAGATATAACAATGCACTCACAATTAAATCAAAGTAACTATATAAATGCATTGTCTACGAAATTAAACTAATTAGACTCTTGAATTTATGTCTTAACGTATCAAATTATTTTGTTTATATACTATTTTTAGAATAAGTGAATCAGTGAGTTGAAAAATGGCCAAAGGGATTTTTGCACGGATTTTTAATTCTTGGGGGTAAATATATAACTGAGTGCAAACAGGAATCTCAGTCAAGCACTATAAACCTGATATTTGACAGCATAGTTTTACGTGTTGAGAGGTAAAAAGGACCTCAGTCACTGACTCAAGTACATTTTACTTCTCAACTTCGCTTTGTATACTACTCTGTGTTCAGTAGGCAGTTGTACGCTGCTCTTAAAGATACGACAAACATGTCTGAAACAAATGAAAATATAGTTGGCGTTGTGTTTGATTTTATGTAAAACATTGAACTACCAAAAATACCGGTGTAAAAAGTGTTTTAGTTGTGCCAGTTGACCGTGCAAGTTTTTTGTGTTTTCAATACAAAAACTAAACTTTCACATTTCTATGTTTACCATTAAGGTAAAGCAAACATAGGTAGTAATGTTGTTACCTCATTCGTAAT
>JAGFPH010026363.1:0-10459 GCA_018207615.1 Philaenus spumarius
GTTTTTATTTTCTTTACATAGTTAGGGAAATATTTGAATTGTAACAATTATCCCCTAGGTAACTTTTCCAGAAAATCTTTAATTTAAAGGTTTTCCTGGGAACAAATTTCCAACAATGAAAATATTTACCTGATTCATCTCACTAACTTATTTACATGAATTATTATACTTTTATATTATTGATACCGTTGTAAATCGGTAATTGCTCTCACGTGACATGGCTTCCTGGTGTATCAAGGGTACTGGGTACGTTTGTCCTTTAAATGTGTAGTCTTCTTTTATTTCTATTGAGTGCATATATTTAGTGCAAAGTCCAGGGTTATCCGAGAAAATTGTTTTGTATTGTAAAAGTAGTGATTTTAATTTTACCTTTTGCGGTGGTTCTAGATTCATATTATCTTGTAATGCGTTGTCGATTATAGATTCATTTAAAATTATTTGTTTATTTTCTGTGCCACATTTTGAGTTATAATTTACATTCATATTATCATCATGGATATTATTATATCTTTCATCATATTGATTCATATATTTATTAGTGATGTAACACAAAATTCCTTCATTAACGACATTTTCAAACTTTCTTACGATTATTTTCTTATTAATTTTCATATTTATTATCTTCGTGTGAAAGTTTATAACCGACTCTGTGATACTAATCCAATCCATACCTAGAATAACGTCTTTAATTAAATTTGGCACTATTAAAGCATGTAACCATAATTCTTCGGAATCTATTTTAATTTTTACCATTACAATTCTGGCGACTCTCCTAGTTTTACTACCCACCGCGGTGTGTATCTGTATATTTGTGGTAGGTAATTCTTCGTACATTCCCATAGAATCTTTGTTCTCCCGGAACCACTGTTCGGACATACATGTAACGTTGGATCCTGTATCGATTAGGGCATATGCACTCTGTTTTCCGATTTTAATATTTATCTCCGGACATTTTATGAAGTTAACATCTGGTTTATTTGGCAACTCAACCTCGTCTTCTTCTAAAAGAAAATTTCTGTCACAAAACATATTACTTATTGTAATATTCGGGTGTGATACTAATCCAGACATAAATTTTAGTGGGTTAGGCCTTATATTTCCAAGGACATTGTGTGGCACAGGAATAATGTCATCGAGCTTCGCATAGTCTGGATAATAACGCCTGATGAATCTTTATATTTTCTGGAATTTGGGTTTGTTAATGTAATAGGTGTTTGGGAGTCGTGAAGTGTGATTTATTTTAATTGTGTCTTTGTTTTGATACATAACAATGTTTTACTATGAATTTAATATGATTTTAAACAGTTAAATTATAGAAAACACTTAAATAACTCCTTATTACAATAATTGCTATCTAATTTCTAGAATGTATATATCTTATTCTTTGTATTTTTCATTTGGTAGCAAGAATTACGTGGACCAATCACAGCGTTTCGTGGGAGGAGTTTACATACATGAAGTATCCGCCTACGATTAAATTTTGTCAGTCGGGGCTTCGTTTTTATATTTTATAATAGCTTATCGGCGTTTATTTTAGATTTAGACCAAAGACATTTGAGATGTAAAAAATTGGTTCTTTTCGTAGGCCTGGTTTAATTTTCTAATAAGAATGTATTTTTCTTGTAATCGGATTTATTCTGCCAACTTCTCTTCGATTTGTAATTAGATAGGCCTAGTTTCTCCTTGCGTTTTAACGTAAATCTTTGTCGATTGACTTGGTTTTATGTTGTTATTTTAGCTTTCCTGGATGCAGAATTTAGTTTTGAATATTTTTGATGTAGGAAATGTAGGTCTACAGATTCGTTTTGTAATTTTATTTTAATGAATTCGAGTTGAAAGTCGTGATTTGATTGTACCTTTCCGTTGTAGTATTTAGTGTTGCGCATAATTGTCGCTAGGTGTCGGGCGTGTATGACGGATTAACTAAATGAATGACATTTCAATTTGACTTCTATCTCTCTCGCTCCAATACGTATTTTTAATCTCGTTTTTATTTTCTTTACATAGTTAGGGAAATATTTGAATTGTAACAACATTAAATCTTTCATATCAATATTTTATTCAAAATGTTAAAATTTATAAACTACACATTATGGTGCTCTTTCGTAAAGAATAGTAAAATGTCTTAGCAATAACAATAATCATTGAAAACAATTATACAGAGAAATAAAGCAGCAATTGATTACAATAATGGAATTATTTATTGATATTCATATAAAATTTTGTATGAACAAATTTTATAAAAAGAAATAAATCCTTTTCTTGATTTATATCAATCTTATTTAATGAAACTATTAATGTAGCAAAGAGATTAAATTGGTACACATAACATATTATAAATCCAAATAATAATTAAGGGCTATTTATGGCTCCTTAGAATGTCTTTCATCTAATAAATGTCTATTTATTTTCTTCTATTATCAGAACTGTTTGATGTAATTATTAATTATAAAAGAAAAATTGGTACATATTAAACATGATATAAAATGAAATTAATTGTCTATATGAGTCTCTTTCTCGGGGTTAAGGTAAGAGCGGCTTATCTCAAGGAAGTAGGGATTTCAAGCCTAAAATTAGCATAAAATAAATCAATGAAATAAAAGTTATTGTTTGGTTAATGAGTGAATGATTGGGGAAATAATTGTTCATTGTAACAATCACTTTGGGTACACATTGAAAAGTTTATATTAAAATATTCTGTTACTTTAACAGATAAAATTGATAGTCACTAATGTTTGTAATTGTTTTTCTTTTTTTTTAAATATAAGATCTGCATACTAGGCAATTAGTTATGACAAAGTAATTCAAATCAATTAAATTAGGTCTCACCCAATTGGTTCTGAGGTTATGCCTTTATCTTAGGTTTGACTGAGATATTATTAATCACTTTATATAAAAATTATTTTCTCTTGATTGCTGAAACTTTCTGATATAGTTTGGATTGATAAATCAGTAATACTTTTATTTCTTTTTGGAAAAATCTACCTTAAAATTATTAAACACAGAGGCCCATTTATCCAGTCTGGGGTCTTATTCAACAATCCATATTTTTTTTTCTTTGTAGTACTGAAGCTATGCAAAGAGATATCCTATTGAATCCACTGCTTCTTGTTCTTCTTATATGGGAAGATGAAATGGTATATTATGACCCTATTACACAAAACTAAACTTTTAATAGTTACATTTACATTTACTGAATGTATTATTATTAAAATTATTGTTTCAAACATACTATGGGATTTAAATAACTTCTCTTGCATTATTTAATCCTTACAAATTAACATACATAGCATGACTTCTAATATTATTTAAGATTCCAATCATATATTGGCCTAAGCCATCAGAATCATGTTCCAATTTCAATGTCTATTCTTATGGTACTAAAACGTTCTCTTCAGACTTTTATTTGTTATTTGTTTTTTTTTTTAAACTATTTTTGTAATATTTTAATATCCTCGGTCATATTTTAAGTGAGATAAAATGTGTATACATATGTAATATATCCATAGGCCATATTTATTCCATTCATACTTGACTGGTATTTTCATAGTTAATGAAATTCTATCGCTAGGTGTCGCGCCAGTGTTTCTTTTGATTTAAATGGAATTCCTAAATTATTTATTTATTTATTTATTCATAGCAGAAACACCACAAGGTGCATAGCAACGTCATTATAATAACTACAGCTTAGTCCTAAACATAACATAATAAACCCAAAATAACAATAGCAGATATAGCACCTAAAAATTAATAAATAATAAAACTCTAAAAGAATAATAACAATAGTAAAACCAACAATACAAATAAATACAGAAACAGGACTAAATTCAACAACTTAAACAATCAAAGTACCAACAGAACCCATGAAACATTCAGTCCCCTACAAACTCCAGCACATGCTCGCACCCGACCACAAGAATATGCAAGAGCTGAGGAATACTACCAGTCAATAAACACCTCCAGCGAGTAAAAGGATCCATAGGGACAGTAAAAAAGTAGATAGGGACAGCGGGAATCTCGTTAATCCATTCATGCGCGTCACTAATTAGATGACGAGGCATTTGGCTATTCCTGCTGGCTGGGGGAATCAACTCCAGCCAGGACTTCCCTCAATTCCCTAAAGAGGGGGGGTGAGGTCACCCCGTAGATGAGATCATTAAAGGTGATGGCTTACTCACGTTTCGCCAACCACCCTGCCCAATTAACGGCAGATTCCCACCGTCCAAGCGGCCGGTACCACTTTTCGCCGGGAACGGAGTGTTGTGCTCAGAAAAACTAGGTAAGTGGGTCTCTTCGAGTCGCCTCGATAGAGAAGGGTGTTAGCTACCACGTTTCTGTGGAATTGCCCAGGGAAGACCTCACGGAGGTACCCACTCAGCTACCTTGCGGTAACTGACCCACCGCCTTCGATGGCAAAAGACCATTAAAGACTCGCACGCCTCAAGAGGGAATGCCCATGCAATAGTAGTGAGACAAGACTTAGAAACTAAAATGACTAGAAAATGACTAGAGGTTGACTAAAAACTAAATAACAAGACTTAAACACTATATAACAGAAAACAGGACTACTATTGCGGGCTCAGCTTGTAGGGGACAGAAAAGGGAGAGGACGTGCTACACCGGCTCGCAGGGTCATCGGGGCACGGGTTCAATGGGAAGGAACCTGTCATAGTCCATGAACCCGTGGTACATCTCCAGAGAGCTCCGAAGAGCAATCAGAGATATAGTCTTGTGGATGCCTCCACCTTTGATCCCCAGTCGCCTTAAGCAATCTAGGGTCGGTCTCGGCATCGCCCCTCTGGTCCCCACCACAATTGGGAGGACCTCCCCACTCAGTGCCCCAAACTGAGTTTGGAGCTGAGGCAGCAGACCGTGGTATTTCACTACTTTCTCGTTCCTCGCACGGGATAGGTTCCCCCCATCCTCATGGCGGACGGTGACGTCGACCACGAAGACCCCTTCCTGGTTTTTAATCACCAAGTCGGGTTTGAGGTTCCCCACACCCTCGAGAACAAGCTGCGGTTCTTTTGTGACCACTGCTGCCTCATCCCTCATAACTTGCGACTCGATGAGATCACGTATCTCATCGTGCCTGTGGATCCGAGCGGGCTTCGTGTGTATACACTCACCCAAAATGTGGCCCAAGGTCTCCAACTTGAGCCAGCATTTGCGGCATCTCAGATCCGGTTGTGGAATGGCTCTGTTGAGACTGGTCCTGTTACCAACTGTGTTAGTTCTCAACTGCAGGGCGGTTATAAACTTACAAGGCTTTAATAGGGACGGATCGTGCATAAATGCGTTCCCCACCCTATCCCCTATGAGGGCCGGGACAGCCTTACCCTGAGATTCCAGGCCTTTCCACGTGTCGAGCTCTGTCTTCGAACATCGAACCTTAAAGCGCCGCAGGTCGAGTTCTGTGTAAGGGAAGGTGACCCTCACAGAGCGTGCAATTCTACGGAGAGCTGCAGTAGTAGTTGCACACCCAGACAAAGCTCCTAAGAGAGTCATAGTTACTCCCGCCGTTTACCCGCGCTTGCTTGAATTTCTTCACTTTGACATTCAGAGCACTGGGCAGAAATCACATTGCGTCAGCACCCTCTGGGGCCATCGCAATGCTTTGTTTTAATTAGACAGTCGGATTCCCCCGGTCCGTGCCAGTTCTGAGTTGATCGTTGAATGGCGGCCGAAGAGGTGGGAGACCCGTCATTCGGTTGCCCGCGACCGACAGTCAACACCTCGCAGCAAGGAAGATCCGCGGGAGGCCATGGCACGGGACCGAGCTCAGATCCCGAGAGAAAACGGCAAGCCGATTCCACCCGTTCGCTTCGCCCAGGCCCGGCACGTTGGCACAAACCCGCTTCCCGACCAAGCCCGACACGCCCCGATCCTCAGAGCCAATCCTTTTTCCGAAGTTACGGATCAAGTTTGCCGACTTCCCTTACCTACATTATTCTATCGACTAGAGGCTCTTAACCTTGGAGACCTGCTGCGGATATGGGTACGATCCGGCGCGGACATTCCGCGTAGCCCTCTCCCGGATTTTCAAGGTCCAAGGGGAAGATCCGGACAGCGCCGCAACTGCGGTGCTCTTCGCGTTCCAAACCCTATCTCCCTGCAATAGGCTTCCAGGGAACTCGAACGCTTATAGAGAAAAGAAAACTCTCTCCGAATCTCCCGCCGGCGTCTCCGGGTCTCTTCGGGTTGCCCCGTCGAGCTCTCGGATGAGGGCCCGCATAGGAACGGTTCCGCAGCCGGGTTCCGGAATAGGAACCGGATTCCCTTTCGCCCCGTGGGTTGCCTTCCATATCGAACGAGCATGGTGTAAGCTGCGTTGTCAACTTCAACGGCTCCCCATCGACATAGGATTTCTCCTAGGGCATAGGATCGACTGACTCTTGTGCAACAGCTGTTCACAAGAAACCCTTCTCCACGTCAGTCCTCCAGGTCCTCGCTGGAGTATTTGCTACTACCACCAAGATCTGCGCTGACGATGGCTCCAGGCAGGCTCACGCCCAGACCCTTCTGCGCACATCGCCGCGACCCTCCTACTCGTCAAGGCATAACAGCCCGGCACCCGCGAGGGTGCCGCCCACTGTACCGTTGACGGCCGAGTATAGGCACGACGCTACAGCGCCATCCATTTTCAGGGCTAGTTGCTTCGGCAGGTGAGTTGTTACACACTCCTTAGCGGATTCCGACTTCCATGGCCACCGTCCTGCTGTCTTAAGCAACCAACGCCTTTCATGGTTTCCCATGAGCGTCGTTTAGGCGCCTTAACTCGGCGTTTGGTTCATCCCACAGCGCCAGTTCTGCTTACCAAAATTGGCCCACTTGGTACTCTGGATCCGAAACTCCGGCATCATTTACCAATGTCCAAGAATGCCGGAGATCTCACCCATTTAAAGTTTGAGAATAGGTTGAGGTCGTTTCGGCCCCAAGGCCTCTAATCATTCGCTTTACCGCATGAGATTCGTTTTCCCTGAGCACCATCTATCCTGAGGGAAACTTCGGAGGGAACCAGCTACTAGATGGTTCGATTAGTCTTTCGCCCCTATACCCAGCTCCGACGATCGATTTGCACGTCAGAATCGCTACGGACCTCCATCAGGGTTTCCCCTGACTTCGTCCTGGCCAGGCATAGTTCACCATCTTTCGGGTCCCAACGTGTATGCTCTGGGTGCGCCTCGTCTCGCAATGAGAATGAGACGCCCCGGGAGTGCGGAGCGCCGCCTATTGGGCAAGACACGCTCATCCTCCCTAGGTTGAAAAAAGCTACAGCTTTCAGTTTCATTGCGCCTTTAGGTTTTTCACCCAATGACTCGCACACATGTTAGACTCCTTGGTCCGTGTTTCAAGACGGGTCGGATAAGTACCCAAAGCTGAAGCGTCGCAGTCTGGTGGAACCACACCGGCCCGAGGACACGGCACGCCAACAGCGGATCGGTGCGGGAGTCGGACCAGAGGTCCGAGCTCACCGACACGCGAACACGCTTGCGACCGGCCAATGGGCGCCTTAAGGCGGTTCAACACCTGCATGCTACACCGTCGGGCGTTCGGCCGGGACACCCGGAGTCCGGACGGCAACGCAACGGGCCGAAACCCGAGCGACCGCCGGTCTCCATCCGGGGCCGTAGGCCGCAGCCCAACGGGTCGCGACGTCCTACTGAGGGAGAAATGCGGCCCACCGCCACCTCTTAGCGCCGTAAGCCAAGCCAACAGTCCGCACGGACCGGACCGAACAGAGTAAGGCCGATTCGAACGTGTGGTTAGTCTGGCAGGCGCCAGTGCTGGTGGGACGAGAAGGCGTGAATCTCCCCGTTCGAACTTTCGGGTCTTTTCCGCTTACCCCTGAACGGTTTCACGTACTCTTGAACTCTCTCTTCAAAGTTCTTTTCAACTTTCCCTCACGGTACTTGTTCGCTATCGGTCTCGTGGTCATATTTAGCCTTAGATGGAGTTTACCACCCACTTAGGGCTGCACTCTCAAGCAACCCGACTCTAAGGAGAGACTCCACCCGGGATCGTCTGCGGTCACTACGGGCCTGGCACCCTCTACGGGCAGTGGCCCCATTCAAGATGGACTTGAACGTGCAGACGGTACCCGGGATAATCGGGTCCTCCTGAACACCACATTTCCCTGCGGACAGAGTCCGCGGGATTCGGTGCTGGGCTCTTCCCCTTTCGCTCGCAGCTACTAGGGGAATCCTTGTTAGTTTCTTTTCCTCCATTCTTCGTCCCTAGCCTATCCCTATTACCTTACCCAATACCAATACCATCCCCATTTACCCCCAGTGACCAGCCCTGAATATGCTCTACATCAATTATCATTCATATCGTTTAAACCCCCCAATTACTAGATCAACCCCTTACTCTAATAATTGTTTAGCCCCAATTACTTCTTTAGCAAACCCCTTAAAATACTGAAACCCCTCCCTACTTAACAACCCCCCCTTATCCCATTGCAACCCCATTCCCTCCACAAACCCCCTACCCCTTACCCTCTCATTCATCCATCTCTCACACACAAACAACACATGCTCCACCGTATCAATCATTCCACACTCACACCTCTCACATTCAACCAACTCAAACCTACGCAAGCACTCCCTGAAGCATCCATGTCCACTCACACACTGGGTCACACAATAATCTGGCTCAAACCACACACACTTCAATCTCTCCCCTACATTCATCCACCATCCATACGTCTCCCTCCCTTTGTCACTCGTCTCCCACCTCCTCTGCCATTCACTCAACACATACTCCCTCACCACCTTCTTACATCCATTCTTCTCAAACACTCTGCCTTTCCATTCAATCCTTCCATTCATCCTCGCTCTCCCCAACACATACCTCCTTTCAACCTCTAAATCCAATGGGACGATCCCTCCAATCACACACGCTGCTTCACCAGACAAAAACCTATACCCCTTGATCATACCCAACACACATCTCCTCTGCTCCCCCAACAACTTCCTCCTATCACACGCATTCATTCTATCACACCACGCACTACTCGCATACGCCGCAATCGCCACATACATCCCCTCATACACTCTTCTCACCCTTTCATACTTCACATTCTTACCTCCCACTACTCTCTTCACATTCGCCATCCTCTCTCTCGCTCTCCCACAACACTCAACCACATGCCCACTCACTCTCATACCCTTTCCCCACATCACACCTAGGTACCGTGCCTCATTCACCATCTTGAGCCTCCCATCATCCCATTTAACCACAGGCATCCGTTCTACATCCATACTCCCTTTCAACAACATTCCCACAGTCTTACTCTCAGACAACTTCATCTTCGCATTCACACACCATTCACCCAACACTCTCATCACTTCCTCTCCTCTCCTTTCCAGCTCTCTCCTTGATTCACCCTTAACTACAACCACACCATCATCCGCATACGCAATCATACACTCAGTCTCATTCATTCTCCTTACAATCACGTCAAACACAACCTTCCACACTTGGGGACCTAGCACTGAACCCTGGGGACACCCTCTGTTAACCCTCTTCCCTACCACCCAGGACCCCTCCCTCAACTCTACCCAAATACCATTAAAGTAATCCCTTAAAACCCCATACAAATCCCCCGACACCCCATTTTCCCTTAACCTCCACAAAACCTCCGGCCACCATACCCTATCAAAAGCCCCAGTCATGTCTAAAAATATCCCCAACACATACTTCGCCTCCGTTCCCTCTACTACCTCCCTTAGCTTAATCATTGCGTTTTCTGTTGATTTGCCCCTCATAAACCCAAATTGATCCCCTGAAATTCCCTCGTAGAAGACGCCCTCCAACTTTCCCACTAAAACCCTTTCAAAAATTTTCCCCAGCACAGACAACAGACAAACCGGCCTATAAGACTTCGCGTTTCCCCTGTCCTTACCCTCCCCCTTTAAAAGCGTCCTTATTACCCCCCTCTTCCAACTATTCGGAAAAACCCTGAACCTTAAACACCCATTAAACAGACAGACCAACAAACCCTTAATCACGTCCCACCCTTCCCTTATCATCTCAGCTACAATCCCATCAGAACCCGGCGCCTTTCCCCTCCCCAGCTTCTTAACCACCCTCTCTAAGTCGCGCTCATTCACTCTGCATTTACCCAACCCCACTCCCTGCCCCTCCACAATCATTCTTATCCTCTCATGCTCCTCATTCTCACCCTCTCTCACATCATCCACTACCAACTCATCCAACAACAATCGCCCAGACTCATTCCAACTCACAACACCATCCCCACCTATCGCACATGCTACCTCATTCACTCTCATTTTCCCCGCCGCTATCTTGTATGGGAGGCCCCATTCATTCTTTTCCATCTCTTCCTCCACAAACGCAACCCAACTCTCTCTCTTTTTTTCCCTGATCGCATTCCTGTACCTCCTCAACATCCCACGGTACCTGCCAGCCAACACCATTCTCTCCCTTTCATCCC
>JAGFPH010026366.1:0-10459 GCA_018207615.1 Philaenus spumarius
ACAATCAAATGTAGGTCCTAATTCTTATTTAATATTCATAAAATATTAAAATTTTAGCTGTATTTTCTTCTTAGTAATAGGTTATAGCTATTAACTAATAATGTTTATAAATTTATTAACTTTAAAAATAAAATAAAAAAATTTTTGTCGTGTGTAAGTGCGTGAATGTGTGTTAAATCCCGTGTGTACATATCTGTGACCACAATAATAATCAATTAGAGCGCAAACTCAGCAGACAGTCGTCTTTGGACCATTGCTGATTGAGTGTGTATTCAAATAATTGAAATTTAACCTTTATTAAATTTTGTCTAAAATAAAGCATTAATAAGTACACAATAATTTTAACTAAAATATGTGATACTTGAATTAGTTTACTCACAATTAATTATGCGAGCAACGCGATATCATGTATTCGTACACAGGGGTCTCGTTTGGTGCTTAGTTATCTTGTTTATTTAATTTTGTTTGTTTAAGAGACCATAAGCTGAGGCCAAATTTAATTATTGATTATTAGGTTATAATTAACTATAGATCAAAATTTTACAAATTTATTAATTTGTAACCAGTACAAATCCAAACCCCACTATCAATCCTTATTGAGGTTTCAAAAGTAGCATTCCAATATACTATAATACACAATTTTGTACATTCTGGTTTCTTGGAGGGGAGTTTGAATAGCGCATTGAGGGCGGAAAGTGGGCGTTGCTTAAGGGTTGTTGTCCTGCTAGGCGTCGGCGTCGATATGACGTAGGCGGGAAACGTCGCGACGCTATGTATTGATGTCTAACGTAAATGCAAGTATGTTCCATTCCGTGATGTAGTAACTTATAACATAGTATTGAGTTTTATGTAGCTATACAACAATTAACGATTTAAACAATATACTTGGTTTGTAAATGTTTTTAAATGGGTAATGAAATTGGGCACATTTTTATTTCTGGAGACGATCATGTAAACAGTAGGCACTTATAAATTACTCGACTATACATAGGCTATTATTATTGGTATGATTTTACAGGTTCTTTTTTCATTATGACGAGCTGGGTTTTTTTCAAATTTTAGCCTGTGCTGAAAATGTCAACCATTTGCTCAAACTATAGTTAATATTACTACAATTATTATTTGCTTTGTGCCTGATGAATAATGTTTAACAGATGCTATAATTTTAATATCATTTTATCATTTTCAAGCATTGATCAGCCCTTAGCCCTGCTTGAAGTCTGTACGAAGTGGCACATGAGTTGCTGTTATGGAAGCTTATACGAATCTTAAACTTTGTTAAGTTAGTCTCGCTCGAATATACTTTGAAAATTATTCTTAAATATAATTGTACCGTTTTACTACAGCAATGTACAAATTACCTGAATAATGTAATTAATTTAAAGAAATGTACAAAACAAAATTAATAACATTATAAATTTATAGTAAAACACAAGTGGCAGTTTGTTATAATATCATTTCAAAAAATGCTATTAATAAGGTGTAATTTTCATTACTTTTAAAATAACAAAAGTTGAAATACTAGGCTATTGATTGTATGACGACGTTATTAAAAATGGACTAAAAGTAATAGTTTTCAGAAACATTAGTCTTAGATTTATTAGTGCACACTAAACTAATAACAATTTAGTAATTTTGTACACTGGGCCCAATATATAACAAAAATCCAGTTTGATTTTGCATTTAAAATGGTGATATAAACTAAAAAATCAGTAACAGCCAAAACAATCTAACCCTTAAATGCTGTACGCATGGGTTAGAAGATATAAGTTAGTTAATTTTTATGATAGCATGTTTAGCACAACCTAATTCTTAAAGCAGATGATAGACAACCTTATAATGTTCCTTACAATTATTTTTTTTTTTTAGGGAGAAGAAGTCAACCCATGGTTTCAGGAGAGTTATTATTAGTTACATATTTTATAAACATTTCTTTGGGTAACAATTCCCCCATACTATTTTAGCATGACTTAGGCCTACTTATATGCTAAAAAATTATATTTTTGACTGTTTTTCTGCCGTGTGCCAGAGCCTCTTAGCTTATTAACTTGACTACCTTTTTGGATGAAATTTTACAGTATGATGCTTTTAGTAAAGCGAAATACAGAACAACAATTACAAGTAATACTTTAGTTTATTCCGGCTACCCCTGTCGATTTATGATTTGTTGTATAGATCTTTAAATCAAATTTTTCATACCATTTATCATTGTTACTTTGACACTTTAACGTATAATTAGAGAAGCAGAATAGCCAAGAGCCTACAGGCGCTAGTTCAGCTACAGTTGGAACCTCCAACACAGGTGGTATAGGTTCCAATCTAATTACTGAATATTGGTTAACCTGTGCCATTTTGTGTTGGTCAATATTTATTAGTCGACCTAGCAAAACTTAAACATCCTCTCCACACGTCTGAATAAAATAAACTAAACAATTTATGTTTATGTCTGAGGTATCTCAAACAGATAATAAATAAACGGTTCAATCGGTATTCCCCACACTGAGTACTTCTGGTAACGCACTCCAGTATTCTCTATCTAAATTACTTTGTATTGCACAAATGTTTGTTGATTATTTGTTTGCTATATGTGCAGTAAAACTGAGATAAGGCTATCGCTTAATTAAATACATTGTTACTGTGTTGGCTCAGCTCTACACTGACTCGCCCAAAGTATCAAACTTCTGTTTATTTTAAATAATATTTCCAAATTTATAGTTGAAATAGTTGGAACTGGTTAGGCAAAAATCATATGTCTAGGCTAGAATGTAGATTGTATTTATATTTCAAACTTTATTGCTTTCTTTCTTCGTGACAGAGCTAGTTGACCATTTTTTAAATATAATGTTTCGACTCTACGTCAGACTTGCTTTTATTGTTTGTTTAAACGCCTTTATTTGGGCGCAGTCGAGGCTATGAAGCCCCTTATACATGAATAATTACAAAATTTATAACAAAATTATAATAAAAACAAATATAAAGAATAATATAAACTAACATGACTCATGCTACAAATAAAATAGGTAAATCATAAATAAAATATCCGCGAAATACACACATACATACACACACCTACATTCATACATAGGCTACACACCCATATACGTGTATACACACAATAGATACTATACATACTTTACATACAATATATATCTATAAATACTACGCAAATTTTTAATGAAATAATTAAGTGTCATCAACAGATGTAACGTCCATCAACAACTTCAATCATTCATTTTACCTATTTACAACCTTTCTGTATTTAACCTTCACCCAGTTATCCTTTTCTCCGCCAGAGGTCGACTCCGTACGGTATCTGAAGCCGTACACACTGCCTTAGTATCCAGTGGCATTTTGTGATCCGACAAACGATCAGCTGTTCATTATCTATTAAGTTAAAATCTTTGCTTTGTCATAAGATTGCTCTACAAAGCGTCGGCCATTTTAGACCGTTACTTTCAGACGCTGTGAGTGTTTGTAATGTTACCAAATTTTAAATAATTTCATCGGTGTAACGTGTGTCGTAAAGAACATGATTTACTTCTAAACCTTTTGTTTTCGCATACCAGGTACGATATTTCAGCTTTACCTTAATAATTATAAGATATTACTTGTAAAACTTAATTAGGTTATTTCCACTTTTGCTTCATGTACAACTTCCTAACTCATTTTATTCAACTTATTAGAGAAACCTATATATTTCTTTTTTTACAACAGCCTAAACTTTAAATGTAATTCTTACAGCCTAAATTCTAAATGTAAATCTGACAGCCTACAAAACTATAAAGCCGATATCATTTTGGTCATTGTCAAGCCTAAATATTCTTCCATAACCAAGCCTAAAGTGTTATGCATTAATTAACTGTAACTGTGTAGTATTTCTGCAGTGTAACAGATTTTGAAAACTTTTAATAAGCTATAAGCAGAATATATGGCTGATATGTAACTAAACGTTAACATTTCTTTATGTTACCATGTGGCTTACCTAACATGTACAGACAGTGTTATGCAACATTACGCATGTTATATTAACAATCACCATCTATGTAGCAATTTGCTATTTATGCTACAACATTTAATAAAAACAGTCAACTCAAAGAACTATCTTTTTATGCTTATTTAAATAACTGCAAGTTTTCTAAAAAGGAAATTGTGATCTGTGTTATACAGTTAAACTGGTGCAAGAGCAGGGGCTGTTTAATGCAATGAGATAACCTGCTACTACCACTATTAGAAAAGGCCTACCTTGCAACTAAAGAAATGGATTACCTAATCAAAATATCCTCTACTGAGTTTTAATTAGAGACAGAAGTTAACTTAAAAAAAACGAGAACTATCTGCTTTTGTTCTTTCTTATGATTAAGTGTTAAATAGGCTGTATTTTTGAAAATAATTTTTGCACATGTGTACTATTTAAGATATGTTAGTATTAAATAAATTGGGAGGAGCAAGCTAGCACATTTCGGACTTCAGCCCTAAGGGCTACACATTAGAAATTTAACACCTTTTTTTTATATATATAGAGAGACGTCTCATAATAAAAATTGTCTGTTTATTTAATTATTTATAATTACCTTTTAGAGTTGGCCAACGACAAATATATATATTTTTCTTAAAACAAATCCATGGTACTTCATGTAAACTTTGTAACTTGTAAATCTTTTGTATATTTTCTGTAATTATTATTAAAAGGGAGGGTTTTTGAATTTTATTTTTTGGGAAGGGTTTTTAAATTAAATTTAATAAAATATATATGTTTTCTTTTTCTAAATCTCAATCTTTTTTTGTATTAAGGGCATGTTAATTATCTTTTTTGTATTAAGGGCGTATAAACTTTTATTTAACTTGGTTAATAAACCTAAAATTATACCTATTTCTATGGTTTATTGAGGTAACCTTTAGGTATCCTGTGCATTGTAAGAGATAAGCTGAAATATTCCTGCTTTGGTGATATTTAGATTCTAAGGTAAGTCTTGAACAGTACCAATCTATGTGGCCCAGTATTGCTTCCGTTCCCTTAATTATTCTTTTTGTAAGATTGGTACATGTTTTCTGGTAGCAGAGCGTGGTTTCTTTCCTTTTAAAATTTGTTCAGCTGTCCGGTTGTCGGATAGGCCTAAATTTAGTTTTGCTTTTAGTCACACTCTGTGATTATAGTTATTTATATAGTTTAATTTTTCGTTTGGTGGTAACTCAATGGTCCTTGTTCTTCTTTCCTATCGATATTTCCTTCATCCGTCGCACCTTTCTCATACTACGACATATTTCATAAACCTATATTTTTTTTTGATGAAACTTTAAAAATTTTTTTTTTTTTTTTTGGTTCCCTTTTTACATACAATTTTAGATATATCCAAGCAGAGACAAATAAAATCAAAAAATTACAAAAAAACTATAAAATCCAAAAAAATTAATAAAATTTCATAAAATCCAAAAATAGATAGAAACTTAATAAAATCCAAAAAAAAAAAAAAAATTACAAAATTTCTCTCTGTTTGTATCTGTCTTTAATTCCTTTTTTTTATCATTCAAGTACACATACTTTTTTCTCTCACTCTTTTCTAAATTCACCTGGCTTTTTTTTATTAAATTAAATAAACATGTCGGACTTACAACAAATAGTTGATTATCTTAGGAAACCTGAACTTTCCTTTGAGGTAATGGTGCGAGGAGGCGGTGTTGGCACTGTAAGGACTATGCGACCTAGTTTGCGAGGCCTACTTCAGGCGGGTTCTGAGCCTTGTGCTAATAAGATCACTGTTGATAATGTTGAGGAGCAATTAGACCTTGCTCAGGAAACTCTTGATGATTTAAATGATACGTTTTCTGATTTAAACTCCACACAAAATTTAGCATTAGTTCGTTTCAATACGAGGCTCGAACTGTTTGAGGCTAGGCTGAGCCTATTAATTACAGGTATCAATAACTTAAATTTAAATGCTGCTGAACACAATGCAGAGTGTAATCGCATGTTGGCAGCCCTGCAAATGCTTAAATTGAATTTTCAGTCGCTCTCTGCAGAAAATTTAAATGCTTCAGTAGTTTCCACGCAGTCCGCAGCGCCGCACCAAATCAACGTGGCCACAGTTCCCACCATTTCGAATTTTGGGCAGCAGTCAAGCGAAGGAAATTCGCTGAACACAGGTTCTGTACCTGATCCCGTTATTTTGGCACAGGAGTCCACTCCTGAAATAGTCTATGGCAAACTCAGCCATCCCGCTGAAAAGTTAATAGCAACTTTGCCCGTAACAGACGGCTTCGATTTAGAGAAGCTTATTAAATTCATCAAAATTGCCTTGTCCTTATGTAGAATTTACCCGGACATTAAAAGAAATATTTTGAGTATCCTTATGCCATACGCAAAGGAACCGTTAAGCTCTTGCTTATGTAAGCATACGACGTTTCGTGCTTTCCACAGAGAGGCTCTAGACAATTTTATTCCTGCTAAACGTCGGAACACTTTGGAGCAGGATCTCTTCTTCAGACCTCAGGGTTTGGGAGAGACTCTGCACCATTTTGTCTCCGACATCAAGGAAGCAGCGCAGGTGCTTCTTGTTAATAAAAATGAAGCCGAAATCACCCAGGTTATTGTAGATGCTCTCTCACCGGAAGTGCGAAACTGTCTGGTTTTCGCTAAAAAGCCTGTAAACTTTAATGACTTGGACGCCATCTGTACCCAAGTCAATAATACTTTATACACAGATCAAGAAAGATTGTCAACCAAAAAAAGCTTCTCTAGGTCGGAACCCGAAGTTAGACCCATAAGGTCGCCCGTTATTTGTTATAATTGTGGCCGAAGAGGTCATACAAGCCCGCAGTGTAGGCAGTATCCTAATCGTAGAACACAAATTCAACACAATTTTTCTTCTCATCTAAATCAACGTCGACAGTATCAACACAATTTTTCTCCACATCCAAATAAACATTTCAAAAAGCAAAAATTAGTCGTTTCTACAATCAAAGCTCCTTCGGTAGAAAAAGATTATAGCCACATTCAATTTTATCAATCTTTTTTTAAACCTCAATACTTAAATAAAACCTTACCACGTAAGACACCTTTTTTAAATAAATCTGTTCCCTTTTATACTAAACCTGGGGTAACACACAATCAGTATAGGTCCAAACTACATTCTAAACATGAGAGTAATCTCTCAACATCCACTAAATCTTGTCACTCTTCAAATTTTAAACAGGGATTAGTTGCACCCTTTTACTTAAGGCCCACGTGCCTCAACTGCAGAACAACTGGTCACTATAACTGGGAGTGCCATTCTTTCAAAAAATGTAAAGATAAGATCAATAGTTTTTCTCCTTTAGCTAATAATTCTCTCACGAGAAAAACTTATAAGTCCTTAAAATCTAGAGGTTTGAGCAACAAGATTCTACCTCTTGTTGAAGTGAATTTTAAAAATTTTAAAACTAACGCCTTGTTAGACTCTGGCTCAGTCAGGAGCATCATGTCTTCTGATCTTTTTGAACATTTAGAATCCTTAAATGTAATTAAAGAAATTCAAGAGGTAAAATCGGAGTGCCTCACCGCAAACGGAGAAAAGCTAGGGATCAATCTAGCTTGTAAAGTCCATATTAAAATACAGCACTGCAGCTGGAATTTTGAAATTTTAGTGGCACCTCAGCTGTCGTGTCCTCTCATCCTAGGGTCCGATTTCTTTCTGAAAAGTCGACTCATTTTAGATCTTTTCCAAGGCACCTTCACGTTTAAATTTTATAAGGCTAAACCCTTTCAATTAGTAAATTTTCAAAAAAGGTTACCTCCTACAGTTACTTTATCCTCTGCTACTCAGGTCACCGAAAATCCACTGAGTCACCTTGATGACAAATGTCAAAAGGAGATCTCAGGACTCATAGAAAATTTCCCTGATGTCCTTACTACTGAATTAGGACTCACCGACCTAATTAAATATGAAATAGTGCTGAAAGACAATATAACGGTGAAAAGCCAGCCCTATCAATTGGCCCCTCCGAAAATGCAATTTTTGAGGGAGCACATCAAGGACCTCGTTGAAAAGGGAGTAGTAGAGAAAAGCATTTCCAATTATTCTTCTCCAGCGTTTCTTGTTCAACATCCTGAAAAGAAACCCCGAATGGTCATCGATTATCGAAAACTAAATCAACATATCGTAATCGAAGCCGTACCCCTTCCTAATCTGCACCAGTGCTTCAATTGGTTTGTGGGAGCCAAGTTTTTCACTGTGTTTGACCTTAATTCAGCCTACCATCAGATTCCACTCACCGAGAGTTCTAAACATCTCACCAGTTTTTGTACCCCTTGGATGCTCTACCAGTTTACACGAGTCCCATTTGGACTTTGTACTGGCGCTCAAGTTCTAACTCGACTTCTAGACCAAGTTTTCTCAGACATCAAATTTAAATTCGTTTTCAATTATCTCGATGACTTAGTCATCTATTCTGAGACTTGGGATGAGCACATCAAACATCTGCGTGAAGTCCTATCTCGCTTGCGAAGAGCGAAACTTACGGTTAATCCCGATAAGGTTCGTTTTGCAGTAAGAGAGATAAGTTTCCTTGGACATTTAGTTTCTGCTAGAGGCGTGCAAATCGACCCAGAAAGAACCAAGGCCATCAGAACTTTTCCTAAACCCACCAATCCAAAAGCTGTGTCACGCTTTATTGGTATGGTCAATTTTTTTTCTAAGTTCATCCCAAACTTCGCTGAACACGCCGCTCCTCTGAATCTGCTCCGGCGGAAAGGACAAAAGTTCGTTTGGAACACTGAGCAACAACTTGCTTTCGAATATCTGCGTAATGCCATTGCGCAACCTCCCGTACTTCGTATGGCTAATTTCGACAAACCTTTTGTCCTTCAAACGGACGCGAGTTCGTGCGCTTTAGGAGCAGTCCTACTCCAGGAAATTGACGGTTCTCGTCAACCTATTGCCTATGCTTCCCGCACCTTAACACCTGCGGAAAGAAAAGCCTCTTCTGCGTATGAGTCAGAATGCCTGGCCGTAATCTTTGGAGTAGAGAAATTTAGACAGTACCTCGAGCATCGCGAGTTTCTCTTAGAAACTGATAACCAGGCCCTTTCATGGCTACTTGCCCGTCCTAGACAATTAGGCAAAATGGGACGGTGGATAGCCAAATTAACTTCTTTGAAATTTCAAGTGGCACATATTAGGGGCACTCAAAATGTAATCGCAGATTCACTTTCTAGGATGTTTGAGCTAGAAAAGCAACCAGAACAACCGTCTCCTTCTGAGAACACCATAGTCTGCAATAGCCTTTTAACTAATTTCCCTTTAGCCTTCCAGGACATTAGCGCTCAACAGCGCGCTGATGACATTTTAAGTCCCATTATTTCAGATCTAGAAGCTGGTGCATCTTCTAGCAGATATTGTCTAAATAAAGGGACCCTTTGCCTTAAGAATCATAAAGGTATCCCTATCAAAGTTTGCGTACCCAGATCACTAGTGGACCTAATCATTAATTATTATCACGATTCCCCAGTAGGAGGTCACTTAGGTATTTTCAAGACCAAATTTAAAGTGAGTGAGTTTTTCTTCTGGCCTTCACTCGTAAAGGATGTCACCCAGAAGGTTAGAAGTTGCGCAACATGTGCAGTGAGCAAGCCCGCTCAAAATAGCAAACTAGGCTATTTGTCATCGATTGTCCCAACCCGTCCTATGGAGAAAATCCACATTGACTACGTTGGTAAACTACCACGAACGGCGCAAGGCAACACCATGATACTGGTCGCTGTGGACCAGTTCTCTAAATTCACCTGGCTTTGCCCTGTCAGAGACGCCACCTCTTTCAACACCATTAAGGCCTTAAGCCAAAACATTTTCCAGCATTTTGGTTTTCCTAAGATCTTGATCTCTGACAATGCTACCTGTTTTACATCGCATTCGTTCCGCAACTACTGCTTCACTCGTGGTATCAAGCACGCCACCTTGTCACCTTACCATCCCCAACCGAACAATGCGGAACGTCTGAACAGAAACCTTAAAGCCGCCTTAATTGCCTATCATTCCAACAACCAAACTTCTTGGGACAAATCCTTATCATGGCTACAATTAGCTTTCAATTTCGCAACCCACGAGACCTTAAAAACTTCTCCCTTTAAAATCATTTTTAACTTCATGCCCAACACCCCGCTCAGCTTAACCTGGAATATCGACGACCTGCTTCCCAGGGACCATTCCGACCCTCATCAAATCTGGCGTAATGCCAAAAACAACATTCTTCGAGCCCATCAAAAGTCTGAGCGCGTCTACAATAAGAACCGTAGACCTCATCAATTCAAGATTGGCGATCTAGTATGGTGTAAGACGCACAATCTGAGCTCCGCCATAGATAAGAGGGCCGCCAAGCTGATGCCCAGGTGGTCAGGGCCCTTTCGTATTATCGATTTTCTAACCCCAGTTACAGTTGCCCTATCTTTCCAGCATTCCACAAATTTCGTCAAAAAAGCCCATGTTGA
>JAGFPH010026367.1:0-10459 GCA_018207615.1 Philaenus spumarius
CTTAACAGTACATATTTGGGATTATTGTCAGTGTTTATTTCACTATTAATTGTTTCAGGGACAGGGTATAAGATTTCATACATAAGTTCACATTGTTTATGTATAGGTCTACATTGTTCACATATTGGGGAATTCACTGTTTCTGGGCATATATATATAAGTTCACTTTGGGGCATGGGAATATCTTAAATATTTAGCTTCTTATACACTTGCGGTTTTTATTTAATTATACTGTAGGCTAACTTCTTTACTGGTTATTAGTTCACTTTATATTTACATTACACACTGTGGGTTTTATTTTGTTTGGTCACATGGAGTCATTTTGTATCGTTTTTAACAAAGATATGTGGTATGGGCCATTAGATGGTTCAATTATTTGATTCGCCAGCGTGTCGTCGATTTCCCGTTCTACTGTGTTCTGAAGGTTCAATGGAATTGGGTAGCTTTGTGCTCGGAAGTGTTGTAAATTTTGTATCTTAATCTGGTGTTGGTAGCAGTTGCATCTTCCTGGTTTTTCTGAAAATACTTCCATGTATCTATGTATTAATGATGTTAGCTCTTCTTTCTGAACTGTTGTCATTTGCTTATTTTCATTGATTACCTTGCTGAATTCCTTTTCCATCCATGTTGAACTGTTTGTATCTTCCATTTCTTCATTGTTCCATATTTCATTATAACATATTATTTTGCACTCAATCATCTGTTCCTCTTCATTTCCAAACTTTAATTTAATTTTATTATTATCTTTTGTTTGTATTAATATTTCATTATCATTAAAGTCTATAACCATCTTTAACATACTTATAGAGTCCATTCCTAAAATACAATCTCTAACTAGATATGGCACAACTATGCATTGTAAATCAAACATGTAACTTCCTATTTCAGCTCTCAACAATAATATCTTGGTTATTCTCTTCGATTTTTGGTTCAGTGCAGTTGTTATGTAAGTGTTAGTCACGGGTAGTTCCTCGAAATTTCCTATAAGTGTTTTATTCTTCTGGAACCAGGTGTCTGCTATGCAGGTTAGATTACTTCCGCTGTCTATCAATGTTGTTGTTATTATTCCGTTTATTGCTATCTTGATTTCAGGACATTTTCGATTTATTAATACCTCTTCTTGGGTTGTTTGTTCTTCTTCTTCTACCAAAAATTTCCGGTCACAGTATAGATTACAAATTTTAATTTGAAGTTGTTCCTTCAGATCGTTATTTTCTTCTCTTCGCGCTGGTGAAGCTGGTCGGATCATGGTCTCCATCTCATTGATCATGGCCTCCAAGTTCCCTCCCTTAGTGTGTCGTCTTAATTCTTCACCAGCGCATTTGAGTTTTCCGCTCCAAGCCTGGTGGTGGTTGTTTGCTGGTCAGTTCTTGTATTGTCCGTCTGTCGTTCCATTGGTGGTCTAACATTCGTCGCAATCATTTGACATATCTTGTTTTGTTCAGGTGTAGAGTATGTGTTGTTTCTGGGTGGCGATGGATTAAATCTGGTTTGTACAGGTCTTGGTTGCTGTGATTGTGGTTGATGGTTATATGGTTGTCGGTAGTTGGTCTGCTGTGGATCGAATGATGGTCGATTTCCTTGATATCTGGTCGCATTTTGTTGGTAAGGGTGACCTCGATATGGGGGTCTTTCTTGAAAACGTGTATCTCTCATGTACGGTCTCGGTGCATTTCTTGGCTGGCTTCGGTTTGGTGGTGGTTGTGTATACCCATCTGTCGGTTGTTGCCGCTCCCATGAATTTCTTCTCCTGATACCTAAGTTCCTTTCATCCATGTCTTCTCGTTGCAACAAGGCCGCGAACTCCCTTATCGTGGTGATGTTCTGGACTCGATGCGCATCTATTATCCGCTGGTCGAAATGCATTACTAGTGTAGATATTATATCTTCTTCTAGCGGTTCTGGTATCATCGACCGCATGGTTAATACTCTCTCCGTGAAATATTCATTTCTGGATAAGCTTCCTCCACTTCTGTATTTTTCTAGTTCCAGCTTCTGGCGTGCTCCCTTCTGCACATCACGATTCCAAAACTTCTGCAAGAACTCCGTCCTAAACTCTTCCCATGATGTTACGTCCATTTTTATTAGTTGCCACCAACGAGCAGCGTTACCCTCAAGACTATTCTCGATTATATCCATTAAACAGTCTTGGTTGTCCCCTGTATGGTTAGTTTTTCGTCCGGTGATTCTCTCGTAGTACCGTCGAAGCCTATATATATATTCATTGGGGTTATTTTGACGTCCGTTAAATTTGGGTAATGTCGGTACACAGCTATTTAATAAGTCGTTATTATGATTCGAACAAGTAATGTTAATGGGAGTGGTATTTGTTGATGGTATATTTTTTGGAATGTTCGCTATAATTTCTTCTACTTTCCTAATGGTAGTGTTCTGGTTTGTGTTTAATTTTTCTTCTATCCGGGTTTCTTGAATGGTTAACTTTTTGTGTAACTGATCAGCATCGATTTTTGCCTCTATTGTGTTTTCAAGAGTGTTTATATGTTCCTGGGTCTGTAATAACTTATTCTGCACTTCTTCAAACTTTTCATTAACATTTAATTCTATTTGGTTTATCTGCGTCTGCATGTTTGTTTGTCGTGTATTAAATTCATATCTGAATTCGTTTATATGTTCGGTTAAAATGTTAAATTTGTCTGTCATTTTCTCCTCCTGTGTCGAAATTTGTGTTGCAATTTGTTGTGATAATTGTGTTTGTACATTCATTTGTATCTGTAAATTACCAATTAATTTTGTGATCTGATCCATAAAATTAGTAGGGATAGGTGACGAAACGGGTGTAATTCGTTGGATATCTTGAAAATCATCCTCGCTAATGCTAACTGTGGGTGTAATATTAGTTGCAGTTGCGCTTGTTGCCATAGTGTCGCTTTCAATATTTTCCTGAGTAGAAATTGGTGGGCGTAAATGTACCAATTCTGCTTCCTTAGCTCTATCAGACTGTGTGTAACTAGGTCTTAAGTTGTATGTATCTTGTTTGTCCTGTTCCATTATTTCCTAGGCCTATTTAATAACTAGTATAATCTATAAGGTTAATTGTTTATCGTTCAATTGGTGTTCACACAATGAATTAATCTTACAACTATAATGGCACTGGATTATTCTATACTTTAATCTTATTTATAAATAGCTAATTATATTTATATTAAGTTCTTATATCTATTGGATGCAGTCAAGGTTTGTTTTTGGAAAAAACCAACACGTTGCGACGCCAAATTTACAAAACTACAACTCTTTTTTCTTTTTATTATTATGAATTTATTAAATTTTGGAATAACTCTAATAATTATTTTCTTTGATACAACTTGCCATTATAATAACTTATAATATAAGTCACTAAGATTCTATCTATTTCTGTATAAATGAATGAAAACGGGTTACAAATACAAATTTATTGAGGTTAAAATTACAATATAATTACAAGTGTTTTCTTGATTCAATAATTTACATACAAATGCACAGAAGGACTTTTATGGTTCATAAAATATAATTCTATATTCTGTGGTGAATATATGTATATCTCGGGGTAGGGTGGTCGTGCTGGCTTTTTCCAAGTAGATTATACGTAAATACTCTTAAAATTTGAAGTTTAATTATATGGATTAACTACACAAAATATTATGTCCTTTAGGTAGGCCTATAGAATAGAAACAAAATCTTTTAAAAGTCTTTTAAATGTTCTTGAGAAACTTTGAAGCTCTTTTAAAATAGTTATAGTTGTAATATTATTAAAATTTTTAGTTCATTATGTTCACTAGGTTATACTTATCATTTTAGTAGTTCTTGTTAGTCCGAAAACACAAATTTTACTTTTATATCACTTTTAAAACTGGAGATCACAATAACACATCTATATATCTTGGCGTCATCAACTCGATTTTCTTAGCGTCGGTTTTAAAGTTTTTCTTCTAGGCGCGTATGAATTGGGCTTTCTGATTCGTCCTTTTCTTTGCATGGTTTTGGGATTGGGCCTATCAAAATTTTTAATCCGCGTTACTTGACTGTACCTTTTTTACACATTGGTTAATTTATTATTCTACAATATATTGCTTCTCTCTTACATGTTAAAATTGTTTACTTAATTTATTTTACATAATATCTTAACTTACTTTACAAAATTATAATTATGTTTTGAATCTTTCTACGTAACTATTTCTCTTCCGCTTGTTTATCAAACTAGACCTTGCAATGACTATGACGTCATCTTTGTCTCCTAGTAACGGTTGCCTAGCGACGAATTTATCAAAATGGCCGACTCGAATATTTCAGTCATCACGTGTTCTTATTTGTAAACAAAACAGAGTAACGATGTTTGTTTTTCAAGTGTTAGGTATGATTTAAAATTGACTTTTAATAAAAGTTTACTGTTTATCCCCTATAATATGGCTTATTATATCCAACTTCGATATGTGAGTGTCTTGTGTTATCAAAATACATCGTTTTCTATTTGTATAGCAATTTAGGCTTACATCTTGGAGTTAACCTAAAATAATTTCATATGGTTAAATGATTCTATTTAATTTGGATTAGACTTTAAGTGGTCAGGACATTGGTATTACTTATTTTTGTACATTAATTCATTGAGGTTGGTTCTTTTGAAATCGAATATATAAATATAGATAGATACTTGTCTTTGGTTAACTAGGCCTAACTCTATGCATTTTACTAACTTATAGGTTACCTATTCAAAGTTTCATTTACAGGGTTTGAATTGTTATAATAAACCTAAAGGATCTGTGTTTGACGTCTAACTTAAAAATGCAACGAACAACTTTTTTAGGTTTAGACGTAAAACATAGGCCTAGTCATCTAGGTTTATGTTGGCTGTTTAATTATACACGTGTTAGCTTTAGTTTTTATAGGCGATGATAACCACCCAGGTTTTTCGCCTATATATATTTAAAAAAACCTTTAGTTTTTTACTTGATATAACGAGAGTTGATGTATACACTAGAAAAGTTGTGAATTAATTTCTTTATGCATACATGGTCACAAGTGTCTGATCAAAAATAAAATTTGTCATCTCGTTTATTTTCCATCACTTTGATTATCAGAGGATTAATTTATTCATCAAGTACATTACGGTACATATCACCATTTAATTTTCCCTCTATGAATAAAAGACCAATGATAGTGTCTCCTTCAATAAACGTTATGTTTGTTAACAAAACCATACAAAAAGAAATAGCATTCTTCAGAAATACACATACATTTTGTAACAGATTTCGTTTTGCGTACAAATATTGATCCCTTCCTTCGTCTGTTGTAATCATTTTCGTGCAAATTTATGTAAAATTGCCAATTTATTCGGATTAAATGTATGAAGTTTCATAACTTTCCGAACAGAACTGTATGACAAACCTGCAAGAGAGAAGACTTTGCGAAGTGACAATGTTGAGCCTGAGATAAAATATCAACAACACTATTTCTCCTATGTGTTTTGTTTGCAACTGAAACTATTTCAGAAAACTTGGCTAAAAGTATAAAGACCAGTCACCGAAGACACACAAAAATCGTGTTAGGTCGCAAAAAATTGCACCGTCCTGATTTTTTGGAATGTTGTTAGGATAGATAACATTAGTGTAAAACCAAGTTTGCAGCTTCGAAAGCTAACTGCGTGGTGCTCGAAATGTTCGGACTTTTTTCGTTTTTTGGCTTATAACTTGTAAAATATGCATCCTCCAGAAAATGTCAACATATACACTTTTAAAGTAAACAAAATGTGCTAAAATTAGTGCAATTTTAGCTCCGTATGTCTAATAGGTCCCGAGTTAGGGCACTTCAAAAATTGGCCATTTTTACAAAAAAGTTCGAAATTGTAGTTCTAGCCGTCTTCCGGGAAGAATATCGGTTAATATACTCATTCTACGACGAAAGTCATTGAAATAAAGTTATAGAGCAGTTATTTAGCTTTAATTAGAACAATAGTTACCTTGTTATCAAGAAAAATGAAAAATGAAAGAAATCGGATTTTTGAAGAAATGCATCTCCCAATGTGTACTATTGCACAGTTTCCTATAGAATGGTATATAAAATAACATTATATTATTTATATATTTATAAATGTTGTTTATTAGCGAATTTCCATAGGAAAAATGAGCTATTGCAGTGGCACTTATGGTGAGACCCAAGGTCGGGAGTACCAAATGAGCACCGATCATGGTCCCCAGAACACGTTTTGGGGTGTCATTAAAATTCATATATATATATGTTCGTTAGCCAAAAAAGCCAGTTTTTTCTAAAAAATATAAATGCAGGATGTTATTCTGCATATTTTTTTTACGCGACCTTTTAGCTCGCTTGGTTCCCCCAAAATCGACCAAAACGTAAAATACCATAAAAGCACCAGGTTCGAAGCCAATTGGTGCAAACTCGCGAGGCCACACACTAGGAAGAAACAAATTCTACTAATATATTACGTACACACAGACAGCTGTTCAACGCCTTCGTGAGTAGACCTATTTCCCAAATTGTTGATTGAAACCCTAAAACATAGGCCTATAAACTTAATTTTGGAAATTTGTTCAACTCACGTCAGCGGTCCAGCTGCGTGGTCGATTTATTTAGATTGTATCACGCCTACATAACTATATGAGTCCCAGTTGTGAAATAACGTAGGCCTCATCATTTGGGTAGGTACCTACCCACCTGTGGGTGAGAGAGGTTTTAGCAAGCAAAAGACGTGTGAAATTGCATGCTACAGAAAATTAAAATGTTCAGCTTATGTGTGCCAAATTCAGAAATGCGATTGATAAATTGGAACTACGAAGCCCCGCATCAAAGCTTTGGGTGCAATACTGAAAAATGACCACGCTTATCAAAAAAGTCATCAAGCAGAGAGGATGGAAGGTGGGATCTTCACTATCAACCCAATAAATATCCAGCTAAGACTGTGATTTACCAGTTCCACACCAGCAACACTTTGCTACACTATATCTTCTTGGACTGCATTGCGGTCTCCTGTTATGGTGCAGGTACATGTTGCAGAAATAATTTTGGAATGGAGATTGTGCGAGAAATGTTGCGCAACATGTGTATCGCGTTATGCACCTGCAACTTGTAAGGATGAAAATGTACCTTTTCTTATACTTACACGCGTACGATGCTAATACTTTATACGTTTTAAATGTTTTTGAGATGTGTTTTGTGTAAAGTGTTATGTGAATGTTTACGAAGTTCAGTTGAACGGAAAACAAAGTGTAAAATGTTTTCGAAAATAACCTGAACAAATAGAACGGAACCGGTCATCCACAAAATGAAAACAGGAATAGGATTTATAAAAGATACGTAACCTAAGTTGTCAATAAATATTACACCAAAAATTGCCTTGCATTATGTTAATAACAGATAAATTATATAATCCCCGAACGGCTGAACAAATTTGCTTGAATCTTAGCTAAAAACACTCTCAATCAAGTCGCATTAAAAAAAAAAAAACTAAATCAAAATCGGTTCATCTGTTTGGGAGCCACCGGCACACAGATACACAGACACAGATACACAGACACAGATTCACAGACGCAGATACACACGTTAAACTTATAACTCAACTCTGTTTGCGTCGGGGGTTAAAAAAGAAACACTGCGGTAGATACCGATAAATACGTCGTCGACCTATGAGGTTGAAAGAACATTTTGTAAAACAATACGGTATACAAAGGATGATATAAGATTCTTCTTTGTGTGCGCAGCCTTTGTCTTGCTTTGAATCTTTCTTTCGCAGTTGATGGAAAGATTAATACAACTCTGACTGTACTCTTTTTAAAAGAAACCCATGAAGATCATGTAACGGATTACCTAGATATAGTTTTGGTAAATTATCGGTGTGCCAAAAATGTGTTACTGAATAAAAATGGAAGAAAATAGACACAAAATGTAGTTTAGTTATGGATAGTTGCGAATGTTTTAGTTGACATTAATGTAAGAGGGATTGTATTATAAATTTAACATAAGTGGTAACATTTAATCGCCTCACACCGTTTCCCAAAAATTTGTTTCATACATAATTACTAATAGTTATTTTGCAATATAAATCCAACCTTACAGTTTAAAAATTTTATTGTTACAAAATTTTCAGTAATATTAAAATTTTAGATCAGGTTTCCTTGGAAACATTATTTTCTTTATTAAAAATTATTCCGAAATGAATTTCGTATGTACATTGCATGATAGTGGTACCAAGTCACTATCAATTACTGATAATAATACTACCTCAATAATAATCCTAATAATACTGCAAGGAGCATTGTGACTCCTTGTAGTGATTTCCTGACTAGGTGTTTCGGAGGGCCTTAAATCCCTTATCTAGTCCAATTCACTCGGACGAGATCGTAGTACATTAAAATAAAAATGTTACACATAACCCACGATATTGACAACAATACATAAATTAAAATAGATGCATAACTTAACGTAACCGATAAGGTACGCTTTAATAGATTTGTTGTTATAATAAGTACAAATGTGTGATAATAACTAAATCATAATTATTCTAAGATACATTTATTAGTATTCAATTAGGTTTAAATTATTTAGATGACGAGGCTTCGAGAAATACAATGTGTAATGGAAGCTGTACAATAGATTTGAGTTTTAATAGGAAAAGAGAAAAATATTTTTAAACCACTTGAAGCTAGCACATTATGAACACTGTTTACAATATTCATGATTATAATTTATCAGATACAACTGATTTGTACACATAATTCAGTACGTACCATTTATTTTTCATTTATCATGGTAAAACTCAAGTAATTCATCAACGATAAATTTTAATTTAATAATTCACATTCTTGACAATATTTTCTATAACAATAGTTCTCACAATGTACCAAGTTCTTGTAGTAACAGAACAAATCCGATCTTTCTCTAAGAACAAATATATTTTATATTCTACATATATATCTGTGCAATGTTGGTTTCCAAATGGCTTATGAATGTCTACAAATTGCTCAGTTTGATACATTATTTCCTTTACTATAGTTACATTATTCCCCACGTGCTCTACATTGCTCCGGCTATTCTGTGTGTCTCTTATTTCCCAAGCTCCCAGATTTTCTATCGAAATTCCATAGGAAAGATGAGCTTTGCAGTGGCTCTTGTGGTGAGACCTAAGGTCTTGAGTAGTCAATGGCTACTAATCATGGTCCCCATTTAAGCTTTTTATGTAGTGTCAGTTAAGCTTTATATATATATCCCTTTTTCGTTATTTGTGATTACAATTACGTAACCTAAAAAACTGTTGGTTGTGAAGAATAATTAATTGATTATAAATTGGCCAAGTTTTTTGTTATTCTAATAAATGTGTAATTGTTTTAAAGAAACGTGTTTTGATTTAGCATATTATGCCTAGCCTTAAGTTGTGATAAGATTTTTGTCCAAACCAGCTGTTGTATTTATAATATGCAGTTGTCATACAATGTTTGTTTTTCTCATGACAAATTAAAATACTTTCTGAAAACACATGTTTCATTGTTGATAAAAGCGTACAGTGAGTTGCCCAGCTGCAGAAATTTTATTAATTTAACGCTTATGTGAAATATACGGTATGTAAACAAAAGTGCTGTTCGCCTCTTTCACCAAACCCGGCTGCGACCCATTGCGATGCCAATGCAAACAGATTATTGAACACTCTGATATATTCACAGAAATTAGGCATGCCATTATTCGAATTATTGGGGAATATGGTAGTGTCTACATCGATCTAAATCTTACATTAACTATGTATAGGTCACCGCTCATTTGTAATTTCTGTTACTCGTACTACAGGTATTTAGATATATTTTCAAAGATAAGTCCAATTGAAACTAACTATCCAGCGAGAAGAATTAATTCAATATAAAAATGGTGCACATTGAAATTAACCTAAAATTAAATTCAAACTTTTTAAACACTATAAACTATAAAAAATGTATCTAAAATTATTTAAAATAATAAAAGTAAGTAGATTTTTCATCTTGTCTCGTATTCTTTTAGTGTTAAATAAACTAAAAATGTCTTTTTCTTACGTTTTTCAACCCTTTAACCAAATAAGTAAAAATGCGAATTTTAATTTATTTAAAACGATTAACCAATAATAAGGTCAAAGTTTAAACAACATTTTATGAAATAAATCATTAAGTTTACCGTGTTATTTTTTACAATTAATTTTAACCATTTCTTTTTTTATACGTTCGCCAAATATTTGAATATATTACAACTATGCTTTTGAATAGAGTGAACATTGTCATATTATTTGATTTGTATTATTGGTTGCGTTTCTATAGTTTCTTAATTGTTATTACATTTTCTTAACAATATAAAGCTATTTATTATAAACAACATAGACTTATAAATTACTACAACCCACAATAACTTTACTTTACAATTAAATCTATATTAAAATAAGATGGTCGACAAGGGTTACAATTATAAAACAATCTTTTACTTCTGTATTATTACA
>JAGFPH010026368.1:0-10459 GCA_018207615.1 Philaenus spumarius
GGTCCGATTTTGATGAAATTTGGTATGTAGGTGTAGTTCTGGAATATATCTAGGCGTTTTTGTTTTTACCCCCCAAAAATAGCCAAAAAACGAGACAAATCTAAATTTCTCAAAAACTGCTATAACGATTTTGATCAAATTTTTCTTATTTGTAGCCCTTAATGTACCCTACCATATACAAAAAACAGAATCTTTCTAAAAATTCTCGTTTAGGTAATAATAATAACTGATTTTTGGGATTTTAGCCAAAAAGCAGGTTGTTTTTCAAATTTTGTCAAAACCTTTTTTCTTGCATCTATACAGGCCTAATTGACATTTGTTCGAATTCGATCGAATAGTTTAAATAAAAATAATATCATAATATGAACGTGTTACATGCATCTAATATTTTCCATTGTAACATTTTCCTACTTTTGCAATTCTAAATAACCACCTCCTATGCTACTCTTAGGAAGGTATATAGTTTCATCTGGGAGAAAGTATTTTTTTGATCAACCAGTATCACTTTTAATGCCTCAATGACATAGACTTTAATATAAACTGTCTCCAAGAATTTACCATAATATTATGTACAGTCTGTTTTGTAAACAAATGTATAACGGCTGCCAAAGCATATAAAATTACTCCGACGAATATACTATATTTTAAAGTATCCGATAATCACTGTAGATTTAACAAAAAATGTAAATTGTGTGCTTAAGATCACACGGGAGAAGTGTAAACTTTTTAAAACAACTTACGAAATGAGGAAGCGCAATGTCCATTTCAGTGGTATTACCAATTAAACTATGCATTGCGTTAACATTAACGGGTTAAGCCTATGACGTAAGACAATCTGTTACACTTATATACCAAACTCAAATGTACTAAACTAGCAATGCATTCGTGGCCTAACCGGCTAAGGCGCTATTGTACGGTGATGGGCTCTGCTAGTTCGAACCTCTGCAAGACCAAAACTTTTTTCAAACAGACAGATACACACGTGTACTATATATAGTAGAGCGTTTCAGAAAATGCATAGTGAAAAACGCGTGACGGGAAAATGAGATTCACCCGCCAGCAAACGACTTGACTTTATACATTGTAATTTCCAAATGTATTACTTAACTAGGGTAACCCCCTGCGTGCTCCACACGCCAACCCCGTTGGAACGTTCTATGGAACGTCTATGATTAATAATAACCCCAAAGCTAAGATGGTAAATAATGTTGAATGTTCAAATCAAATTATTCCGTATATGTTATAACAGTAGTTATAATAAAGGTTAAAATAACCATCAAGGCTCAGGTCTACACTTTCATAAAAACCTAACCTACAAGTTAGAAATACAAATAACTGCTTCAAAGTTTAAAACGAGCTGTTAATGGAAATATTAGAGCAAACAGTTGTTTTATCTGTTTTTTTTTTCAATTGGTTTCTACGGTACTAAATGTAAATACATGTGTCAGTTCAGCAGCCTAGGAATAACCTAAGAATTTGTTCCGACTAAATTTACACGTATCGAAATAAAAAATAATTCATCAAAATGAATTGTAGCCTGTGTTACTCGGGGATAGTGTAGCTTTTTATTAGTAAAATAATTTTTTTATCGGTTCAGTAGTTCTAGAGATTACCCCCTGCGTACGATCAAACAAATTTTACCTCTTTATAATATCTATATATTAATAGGCAAGCACAAAACTTGTCGTCATTTTTTCTCAGCTTGTGTGCATCGTAGGAGAAATTCGCGCATACCGTTAGAAAGGTAGTGTCCTGTAGATGAGCAGAATCCCATTATAATTTACATCGGTCCTCAGGGATACGCCCCAGTGGCCCTCAAAGTATCAATGTTAATCTTATGGAAAGTCAATCTTAAGGAAGAAGAAGAAAGATTTCTTTTGATTTTATCAGGGGCACAAAAAACAGCTGTTCGTATGAAAAGCTTAAAACAGCTGATTTTGATCAACAGCTGATTTTGATCAACAACTGATTTGGATCAAAAACTGAATATAATTTTAGGTTAGGTAAATCAAGCAATAGCGAAGCATTGCCGGGTCCACTAGTTAGTATAGATACGCCAATATTTATAACTGATTAACTATGTTTTGTTACAATAAAATGTACCCCTTTGAGTTCGTACAAGTCTGAAATTATACTCGTCCGCCAATTATCAAGCTGGTATGATGTTAGTGAAATTATTCGAGTAAGTTTACAGAAAACTGTCAACTTAAAATTAAGCTGGGTAAATCAAAGTAATGTGTTGGCGTGCAAACCACACCCTAGTATGATAAACAAAATATATAGTGCGCACTCATTGCACCAGTGTTCATTGATTTTGTATTCGTCATATATTATTCAACCCCTGCTCGCTTAGCTCACCGATCCCAGAAGTAAATACTTCGATATTTTTACGCATATTACGATTGATTAGGACAGAGGCACTTGGATCCAAGTTGGGTACTGGGGGTAGCTGGAACCTGTGCACAATATAAGACATAGATCGAAATAGACACGCAATATCCCCATCTTTGTTCACAAAATCAATAATTTTGCCCATACTTTTTACATTTTTTTAAATTTCTTAACAGGAATTTTAAATATGTTAGGAATAAAGAGTAGCCTAAAATATTGTCTGAAAAGTACACCACAAATATTAATGAAAGTTTCGTCAAAATCGGTTTAGCTATTCTAGAGATTAGAAATGCCTAACAAACAGACAGACAGACAAACGATTTATAAATGTGTGTTAAGGTTTTGGTAATGTGTGAATAACCATATGAGTTTAGAAAAAAGTTTACATTTTGAAATCAATTACAGACACTTAAATTTTATTTATATATGTATAGATATGTAACAACAAATGTTCTAATTACTATACACTACTATACAGTAAGGATGTCAATTAATTTTTGTGTTTCTTTTAATTTTGTTAACCTAGTCTAAAAGAACTTGGTTATGAAGAATAATTAACTGATTATAAATTTCCTAAGTTGGTTGGTATGAATGTAATGAATGTGTTTAAAAACGTGTGCTTTTGATCCGGATCAGCTGTTTTATGTTTTTTGGGTTCTGGGAGTAAACCCAAGAACTTTTGTATATTTTGATGGTTTAAAATCAAAACTTTGCAAAATCCTTCCTTAGTGTGCGCCTATGACTACACAAGAATATATATTCAATTTTTCGTATTTGTGTATGAAGTAGAGTTTGCTCTAGTTTGATTCTATCTCAGTCAGTCAGTCAGTACAAACCGCTTACATATATAGATTGTAAATCTTTTAACAAAATATATTGTGTCTAAAGGAAAACGTTTTGCAAACTGTCATAGTTGGTAACCCTGTTATCGGTAAAGTGATAAATTACAGCTCCAACGTTGGCATAACTGCGACAGGTGTGGAAGCCCCCCCTTCCGTTCAACGAATTTGTAATATATACGCCTTAAAGTACCGTAAGCAAGCTTCCGAAAGTGATTTCCTTTACCTAAGTACCCGTAGAGCTGTGGTACAACATGTTATTAATTTCATTTTGATAAAGGGTTTAATAACATTACGTAAATTCAGGTCTAACGATCCTTTACCTGAGTAATGTAAATACATATCGTTGGATCAGGCGAAATATTATGCATTAATATACGGACGTTACTTGTATATATATATATATGTGTGTGTGTGTTCGCACTCTAGCGGCCGCATTTTAAGTCCGATTTGGTTCAAATTTGGTACACATGTTGGCTGTCTACTTCGCTCGGACGAGTTCGTTAACCAAAAAACTCCAACAATCAGAAGCACATTTTTTGACCGGAAGTTACCATTTTTTGAGATTTTTCCTAGGAGAATGAATTTGTTTTTGAGTTTTTCTAAAAATATACATGTAGGATGTTATTCTGCACATTTTGTTTTTTTACGCGACCTTATAGCTCGCTTGGTTCCCCCAAAATCGATCATAACGTAAAATACCATAGAAGTACCCGGTTCAAAACCATGTGGTGGATTCTACCGTGGGGCTAGCGTGCGAAGCACGCAATGCATTGTGTATTGAAGATACTCCCAAGACAGGGGTTGGCGTGCGAAGCACGCAATGTAAATTATTCCTAAATTAATTCTTGAGTAAGGTATGTGCTAAATTCATTGTTATCTTTTTTAAAAATGGTGCGAGTGTGAAAGTTATTTTAAATTTAAATGCTGATAACATTGAGTGACTGGGTGGTTAAAGGAACTATATTTCAGCCTACTACAGTTGGATCGTCCAACAAATGTTCGAATCGAATAACTGTACATCGATTTATCTGCGCTAACGCTGCTCCCCATCCTTCTTTATTAGAGAATTTCCAAAGGCAAAATGAGCTATTGTAGTATCCCTTATGTTAAGACCCAAGGTCGGGAGTAGTAAATGAGCACTGATTAATGAGCACATGGTTCCAGAACACGTTCTGGAGTGTCATTAAAAATCATATATATATATATATATATATATATATATATATATATATATATATATATATGTGTGTGTTCGCACTCAAGGCGCCGCATTTTAAGTCCGATTTGGTTCAAATGGAGTACACACGTTGGTTGTCTACGTCTCTCGGGCGAATTCGTTAGCCAAAAAAAAATCCAACAACCGGAAGCACGTTTTTTGACCGAAAGTATCTATTTTTTTAGATTTTCCTACGAGAATGAATTGGTTTTTGAATTTTTTCTACAAATATAAATGTAAGATGTAATTCTGCACAATTTTTTACGCAACCTTTAGAGCTCGGTTGGTTCCCCAAAATCAATCAAAATGTAAAATACCATAAACATATCCGGTTCAAAGCCATGTGATGGATTTTATCGTGGGGTTGGCGTGCGAAGCACGCAATGTATTGTGTATTGAAGATACTCCCAATACGGGGGTTTTCGTGCGAAGCACGCAATGTTCTGTGTGTTGAAGATACTCCCAATATGCGGAATGGCGTGCGAAGCACGCAATCCATTTTTTATTGAAGATAATCCCAATACGCGGAATGGCGTGTGAAGCACTCAATGCTTTGTGTATTGAAGACACTCCCAATATGCGAACCATTTCGCAGCTATTCACCACCGTCATGAATAGAACTATTTCCCAAATTATTGGTTGAAAGCCTAAAACATAGACCTATAAACTTAATTTTAGAAATTTGCTCAACTTACGTCAGCGGTTCAGCTGCGCAATCGAATTATTGTTACTGGTACAAAGTAAAGAAGACAAATAAAAAAATTAAAACAAAAACCAACAGAAATAAATATCTTTTATCATTTAGAAACATTTGAACGTTATAATTAGCGAAAAAATAAAATAAAATAAAATAATAGACTTAAAACTAAATAAAGCTATAAATGTTAGTACATATATGTGGACAAAACCCCAATAAAGAAAAATTCGACACTACAATATATAACAACGGCAAAAATCAATTGACAAAACTCAAAGTAAAATTAAAATATGTTATTTAGTTTCTAAGTAATGGTCAGTAGCTTTAATTAATATACGTTTTGTTTAAGTGTTGTAAGTAGAAATGTGAATGTTTGACTCGGGTACCGCGAGGGACGTCAACCTCTCTTAATAGATGCTAGTCTATATCCCCCGTGAGTGGTGATACGTATTAAACAATTTTCTTCGCTTTTGTGTTCTAAAACTTTGACTGTATATCCTGTTAAAATATTTTTTTTGCATTTAAGGGGAGCAGAGTGACGTTGTGGTTAAAGGCACTCGTTTAGTCTGATATAATTGTTTGCTCATTCGTGGGTTCGGTTATTTGGTACGCATCCCCGTCTTAACCGGTCAATTTTTGTATTCAATATTGTTTTGAAGAGAAACTTCTTTAGGCGCGGTAGCACAAAATGGCCTCGATCGGACGAAACGTGAATCGCTTTCACTTCTCCGACTTCAACCGGCAGTTGAATGGAAACAGTAGGAGAATCGTATCTACATAGACAGTCTACGCGCGTGCGCCGCGTGTACTGTGTTAATACGTAGCATAGGGAACCAGTTAACGCTTGCGTAGTATACTGTTTATTAATTGAACAAGTTTTAATATTTATTGAATTTTGCTGCTAGACGTTTGAATCGTTGTTTATTGTTTTCAATTATTGAAGTGTAAATTTCTATAGGCGTACCACGTACACAAAATATGTATACATGTGTCTACAGCAGAGTATATAGTTTTCTTGTTGCGGGGGGTGAACCGGATTTTACCGTCACGAGTTACACCAAGCATTTTGTGAAACGCTGTATTCAATCTATTGGAAAAAGTTTTGGTCTTGCCGAGATTCGAATCGGCAGAGTCCATCACCATATTTTACTATCCTAGCGCCTTAGTTGGTTAGGCCACAATCGCATTGCTAATTTAGTATATTTGAGTTGGGTATATAAATGTAACAGATTGTCCTACGTCTTATTCTTAATCTGTTAATGTTAATACAATGTAAAGTTTAATTAGTAATACCTCTGAAATTGACATTGTGCTTCCTCATTCCGTAAGTTGTGTTAGTTTAAAAGTTTACAATTCTCCTATGTGGTCTTAAGCACACTATTACATTTTGTTGTTTGCTTAATTTTCTTCAAAAGAAACTGCTTAGGTCTTTAAACAACAAACTATATCTAACTTGGTACATGCCGTTAGGAAATTTCGGGAAGAGTTCAACCAGTCCACAGATCAATCAGCCCAAACACGGCGAGGGATCAACCAGTCCAAAGAAATAAATAAAATTAAAAGGTTTGGGTTAGTTGAGCTTTGGACCAATTGAACCGCTTATTTTAATAAAGGTTCAATTGGTCCAAAGTCTAAGCAACCGAATACAACGCACGGGTCAATCAGCCCAAACTAGCGTTCGGCTCAATCAGTCCAAAAGTGTAAACAAACTAATGCAACGCCCGGTTCACAACTACACTCAGCCAAATAAAGAATGACGTCCGAGTTGTTAGTCAAGTTCTTTGCATTTATATCTAAACTAAATGGATATAAATTATAAATTTGTGTTATTATTAATGTATATACAATGTTTATTCGTTTATTTTTAACATCTTTGATAAGCAACAAATAGTTTTTTGTAAATAAAATACACATTACTTATTACTACTTCACTTGTTATTTTATAATCCAAATATTTCAATAATATTATTTATTTTTAACAACAACATGTGACTATCTTATCAGACATTTAAATCTGCTTTGAGAAATATATCAGATATATAATAAATAAATATGAATCTTTGATTAGATAATTATTTTTACTATAGCCGCCTTTCTGTAGAACTTATTTTTTAATTAATATTATTTTTTATGTAATTATTCCACTTTGCTGGATTTATAAATAACTTTATCTTATTTCTAAGACCAATTTTAAGGTAGTGAACAAACAAAAAGAGTTAGTTTTAGCAGTTTGCAAATTAGATAGTTTTGATTACCTATGTGGTTTTTTATACAAGTAATTTAAGGAATGTAACAAATATTAACTTACATGAACGTCTTTCGTTTTGTAATATTATTTTTGATGTAGGTATTCATACGCATTTGTAGTACTCAATTTCATTAATAAACGTTTTCGAGTAAGTTCACCTGCAATTTTCGTCGACCTAAACTAAATATCAGCTCTAAGTATTAAAAGGAAGGCCTAGTCGTATAACTAATAACGAAAACAGAAAATCGGCCAAACTAAATGTGCTACGCTTATGGAGGTGATGTTCATATTCGGTAAGGAGGTGATGCCAATTATTTATTCACCTTAACCTATGTTTTATTCTGGATTATTTTTTGGAAAATTTATTATTTAATCAGTGATATTTAGTGCATGCATAAACAGTAAATACCATTTTGATGCTGAATTTTAAACTGTAAAAAATGCTTTAAAATTAATATACCTTGTTATCACTTTCCATTGCCAGGTTTAAAAAAATATTTAATTTTGATTTTGCGTTAAAGCTCTCAGGATGGTTATTGTTTTCAAACATAATGCACATTCACAACTTAAATAGCTATGGTTTTGTTAATTTACAAGATAATGACTTTCAAATTCATTTCTCAAGTTAAGAGAAATAGTTATAACGGGCTGCTTTAGTTTGACCGATTTTCAATACATAGACTATATTTTAAACTCGTTATCGAAATTAAAATCATGAGTTTAACTTCTTCTATGTATAGTTTGAAGGCGTTATCTCATAAATTGACAAAATCTGCGATATTGAAGAATAAATGTGCGTTTTGTTCATAGAAAATGTCCATAAGTGTAGGTCTAATTTGGTCAATTTGCAATATATCGAATTCAAATGTAGCATAGCCATTAAAAGCATATTGTGAACGTATATAGCCTATACAAGTGATGGGCAAACTTTTGTAGAAGGGCCAGAGGGGAAATAATGTTACCTAGGAGAGACAACAAAGTTTAGCCTATTAAACATTATTGTCCACTGGAATTATTGTTTTTAGAATCGGGAAGTTTTTCTTAGCTAGCTTTTTTCAAATAGAACTAATTGATGAAACATTTAAGATGATCCCAGCTATCATCTTATAATTAAATTTAATACTAATTACAAATAAACACGGGATTTCAAACAGTCCAGAAACATCGGAGAACCAATCAGAATAGAGGGCAAACAGTATGCGTAACCGTGAACTTGTAGCAATGAAAATATCTGTGACAGTGACAAAAAATATCTGTAACTGTGTCTGGCTTGTCACATTTAGAAAATCACAGTCGCAGAAGTTTATAATAGTGGTTTCTTATTTAAGTGTATCACATAATATTATGTGGGTGTTTGAGTTAGTATTGTTTTACTACAAAAAATGTTTTGCTATTATAATCGTCAGGTTTTAAAAGACTAAATAAGAAATAATTTTTCAAAAGCCTATTGTTTTTGATATGAAAGCATCTAAACACAATTTATGGATATGTTCAAGCAATTTGATTTTGTTTTAAGTTAAAATCTGATCTAAACAAATAAATACAATGTGGTATATTTGTAATAATAACAAATATATATATATTGATTGTTTACATTTTAGTATGACTAGGGGCTCTGCCCCTGGACGCTTCGCTCGCAGTTGGTAAATTCGCTAAAGAATCTCTTTAATCTTCTGTCAACTAAAATTATGAAACCAGGTTTAAATATATTAACAGTAATTGCAAGATTAAATATAACCCTTAAATACATGCTTTAGAAACGTGAGAGGCTTTCATTACGATTTTAGTCCTAGTTCTACTATCTTCTGTCAACTAAAGTTTTGAAACCAGGCCTAAATATAGTAAAAATTATTATAGGATTAACATAACCTCAATACTATGTTTCAGAAATGAGCCTGGCCTATATTTCAAAATTGACTATTGAAATATATCCATCTTTGCCAAGTTTACCTTTGTTTTTAGAAAATAAATTGTTAAATTAGGCCCAATTTATTTTAATTCCAACGTGCTAAAACAGTATAAATTAGCTTGTTTTTAACAGTATTCAATGAACAGCTGATAAGACAGTATAAATTGGCTTGTTTTTAAACAGCTGTTTTTATCGCTTTATTTACTATTTCCTTGTTATTTTGTAACCACATGGCAACCCATAAGACCCTATGTTAAAATTTTTCAACTTTTAAATTGGATTTTTTCAAAAATTGCGTTCTTACACGAAATACTACTATACCGGTATGGGTGTACTTAAAAATCAAAACTACACCTAAATACAAAATTTCTTTAAATTCGTTAGAGCCGTTTTCGAGATCCGCGACAGATACAAAGATAGATAGATATAAAGATAGGTACAAGAATTGCTCATTTAAAGTAACTAGGAGCTCTGCCCCTTGGACGCTACTCGTCCCAACCCCGCCTCAGATGGCTGCTTTGCTTCGCTCGCAGTTGTAAAATTCGCTAAAGAATCTCGTTAATCTTTGGCTCGTTTGTACATAGGTTTGTACAATTATGAAACCAGGTTTAAATATATTAACAGTAATTAATTATAACCTCAAATTCATGCTTTAGAAACACGAGAGGCTTTTATTACGATTTTAGTCCTAGTTCTACTATCTTCTGTCAACTAAAGTTTTGAAACCAGGCCTAAATATAGTAAAAAAATTGGGTGTGCGTCGGACCACACGGTGGAAGTTATACTTCTTTGGCCATTCTCATACACCCACTCACGCACACAAACAGACAGGATATATAAATGAAATATAAGACATTTTTCAATATTATTCAATATATTTATCTTCAATATATTATACGTGACTTCATTATTATATTATACACCTATATTATCATTATCAGTAATTATATATTGTGGATTCGGTGACCCTACAGACTGTCGATTAATCGATAGTTCTTAAAAATTTGTTCTTACTTTTCAGCGTGACGCGGTTTCTCGACCAACATCCCATCCCAAAGTGTCTAACGGGCGCAAAGAAGTATAACTTCCGATAGTTCTTAAAAATTTGTTCTTACTTTTCAGCGTGACGCGGTTTCTCGACCAACATCCCATCCCA
>JAGFPH010026369.1:0-10458 GCA_018207615.1 Philaenus spumarius
TAGTCCTGAACCAGCTAGTAATCGTAATCTGTGTGTATATATATATATATATGAATATAGGTAACCAATATTGCTTGTTATAACATGGTAAACAGTTCTCCAAATGGCACGACGCTGAAAAGAGTCGAGGTTCTCCCGAGATTAAAAGTAAAATTAGAACCTTTTCAAATTTTAAGAAAATCTGTCCACAAGAGGGTGGGCAAATTTCTTGCGGCGACGATTGGAAAGGTGAGCTGAGCAGATAGTCGCGTAAAAGGCCGTCGTCGGTGGTAAGGCCGACGAGAGCGGTTCGTCGCAAGTGGCTGTCCCAACGTGGGGCACGAGAAAGGCCGACGAGAGCGGTTCGTCGCAAGTGGCGCCCGACAGCGTGGAGCGAAAATTAGCAGAAAATAAATTGTTATTTTAGTTCCATACGAACAGAACAATACCCTTTTTATAGCAAGGAAACCTAATTATAAATAAAAACCTGTTTAAATTCTAAAAATAAGTAAGTTAAGTAAATAGAAAACTAATAACCTAATCACTATGTCTAGGCAAGAGGGAGAAATGGCCAAAATGATGGCGTATTTGAAGGGGATGGAAGCCCAAAGGGTATTAGAAAAAGAGGAGGCAGATAGAGTTAGGAAATTAGAAAAAGAGGAGGCAGAAAAACGGGAGCAGGCTAGGGAACAGGCTAGGCTGTTAGAAAAAGAGGAGGCCGAAAGAGTTAGGCGGTTAAAAAAAGAGGAGGCAGATAGAGTTAGGAAATTAGAAAAAGAGGAGGCAGATAGAGTTAGGCTGTTAGAAAAAGAGGAGGCAGAAAGAGTTAGGTTGTTAGAGAAACAAGAGGAGGCAAATAAAGAAAAAGCTAGGGAACAGGCTAGGCAATTAGAAAAAGCGGAGGAGGCGGAGTTAAGGCGCGAAGAAAGGGGAGCGATAGTAACGGAAGTAAAAGGCGTCATTAACGAGGTTAGAGTAGAAATAGGGAAGGAATTAACACTACATTCGGGTAGGATAAGGGAATGTGTTAAGGAAATAGAAGAGGTTAAAAATGAGGTAGCTGAGTTAAGGGAAGATGCTAGGGCAAATGCTGATAACATTGTCAATAATCGGACCGAAATCATTAGGTTAAATAAAGCTGTAAGGGAATTGCCTAAGGGAAGAACTGGTTCAATAGTAGGGGAGCCACAAATAACCCATATCTACCAAAGGCAGCCAGAAATTGAAAAAATTGAGTTTTGGGGAGGAGCTAACGAAGACCCGGTTAGGTTTATAAAACTAATAGAGGACAAGTTGGACGAAATAAATCCTAATATGGATGAAGAAGGGAAGCTCAGGATAGCAGAACGACATTTGGTAGGGCAGGCTCATATGTGGTGGCAAGTAGTAAAGGCCAGCCGAACTAAGTATTTTGAGTTTAGGGAGGCTTTCATAGAGAAATATTGGGGTTACGAGGCGCAACGTAGAGTTAGAGATATGATAGATTTTAGTAGGTATGATTGGCAGGGGAAGAAAACGATGGCGGAGCATTTTTGTTGAATGGCGTTAAAGGCAGCGAATTTAGACCCACCGATCCCTGAAAAAATATTAGTTCACACCATTATAAGGCATTTCAATGAGAAGGTACAAATAGCCAGTTTAAGTAGGCCTAATTTAAATATTAGGGAGGCGATAACGTTCTTAGATCAAATGCAAAACATGGGAGGCGGAACGCGCGCAGTACCAACACCACCTAGACCGAATATGCAAGAAAGAAGGCCGGATAATGCCAATTATAATAGGGATAGGGTTAGGAGCCAACCACAACCTTCCCGAAACCCTAACCATTCATCCTATGGTCAGAACCCTAGAAATACCTCTAACCGCCAACCCAACAACCCGGGTCCATCTAATCATGGGGTTCCACAAAATGAGCGCTCAAAAAACTAATCCACGAGGTCCCGGAAAAATACAATAGAATAGCGAACTGGTCAGGAAATAGGATTTTGAAAGGGGCTGCGGATAAAACAAATTATAAAGTAAATAATAATAATAATAAATTAAAGAAGGATAAATTTCGCATAAATAAATCATTAAAAATAAATAATTTAACGTGTAACATAAGAGAGGAGTTGTTGCAAGAACCAGAAAACACATATTTAAGTAAAGACTTGCATATTTATGGTATTTACCTTTTTTTGGTCTGTTTAAATAATCCTATTTGATTGTTATTAGCTACGGCCGTTTCGTCTTCACAGAGACATCATCAGGCTTTGCTCTCGTCATGAATACAAACTTCACATATTAAAAACACAAACACGTAAACACAATATACACTTAAAAAATTTCTTTATAAATATTATAATCACTGAATTTACTAAAACGGTTAAAATAAATATATTTGTGTGGTCTGCATACATCCTACTAGTTTGGCTATCTTCAGTCGACTGGAATAAAATAAATAAAGACTTGCCTCAATGTCCTAACGTAAATGTAAAATTAAATAATGTTCCCGTGGTAGTCTAGGTAGACACAGGTGCACAATGGTCATTCTTACAGGAAGAATTTTATGCAAATTTAATAAGCAAGGGACATAAAATATTAGAGTTACCAGTCCATAATGTAGAGGTTATTACAGCAATTAAAAAGAAGCGTCAGCGCGTCACCAAACAGATAATCGTAGATATAGATATAAATGGAGAGGTTGTCCAGGAAATATTTTTAATTGTACCCAAACTAGTAAATATAGCGGTAATGGAATGTAATATTTTATATAAAACAAAAGCTAGGATAAATATGGATAGGAGGTTTATTCATTTTCAAATAAACGAAAAGCAAGTATATTTAGACTTCAATCAAGAAGTAAAGGTTCAGTCTGTAATAGGACTGGATATAGCAATAATCGCAAATAACACGTCCAGCGATAATTCAGGTGGTCCAGATTCGATACAGCGTAGGTTAGAGGCTGAATCGTTAACGGGAGTGACTGATCCCGGTAGTAAAAAACAAGTAGGGCATAGGGCCGGAGAAGGGGAGGAAAAATCCGAAAGTAGGGAGATACCCAACGCTAGGCAGGGGAACGAGGTTATAAAGGATAAAGTTAAACAGGAAAAGGAGATTAAATTAAGTAAAGTGCCGTTAAACAAAGTAAACAAAAACATAAACAATAAACAAGGGCAGGATGAAGCTAGGTGTAGCCGGAGGAAGCGGAGGTCAGGTGATAGTAGGAGAGCGGAACGAGTTCTAAGGGACAATAGTGTAATTATGGACGGGGAGAGTTTAAAACAAAGAAACGTCGAGTCGTATAGGCAAAATGCCAAGGTTGAAAGAAACCAATCGTCGAGTAGGCTAAGGGCCGAAACAAAGTTAGGTGGAATTATAGGAGGGCGAAAGGCCGAAATGGAATTAGGGGAAGAAATAGGAGGGCCGCAGGCCGATAAAGGGTTAAATAAATCGTCGAATAAACAGGGGGAAGTAGGATCTAAAGAGATCGAACAGGGTCCAATAATTACACGGGTGGAAGTCCAGAACAAGAAACGCGGAGAATGGGTGGCTAACAAAGGCGTAAAATTTAAAGCTAAACAATACAAAAACGTTAAAAAGAAAAGGAGAAGGAAGCCGACGGTCAAGTTTAGGTTTAAAAAACGGATTGGGATAAACACATTGGAAATAGGTGAAGACATGGAAACGGAATATTTGGAAAAGTGGATCTTAATGGAAGAAGCAAAATCGGGTGAGAGGTTTATGAAATAAAATGTATAGTAAAATTAAGTTCATGTTGTAAATAATCACTTGGTTAATATCATGTAAGGTACAGTAATACCGTCAAAGCAATGTTTTCATTATAAATTGAATGTAATTTTAAAGCGGTTCAGGACATAAGTTTTAATTGTATTAAATAAATAGTTATTAAGATTAAAAGTGTAACAGATAGATAGGCCTAATGCGAAAGGCGAGCAGAGTACAGTTAGCGTCGAATGAATGAAGTCTTGACAATAGAAGTCGATTAGGCGAGGTAAACAAAGTAAAGTGCAGTGGAAATAGAACGGAGGGGTGAGGCCTAACGGAAATTGGAGATACAAAGTACAGTAACGTTGAGCAAGGTCAGGGACCAATTGTAAACATCAGCTGAGGGAAGGGCAGTGTTTATAAACATTCGACAACAGTTAAGGTGAATGAACTTTGAAAGTAGGCCTAAATTAAGCAATGCTAATAGGTAGGATAAACTGTTGTGAGAGAATACAAAATTATAAACCCCTTCAGCGATGTAATGTATGTTTGTTATAGGTATTGTGACGAAGCCTTATACACGGACTACAGACACTGTGCTTAGTGAACTTTGGTTATTCATAAACCACATATACTTTTTTAAATTAAAATGTTTCTAGCCAAAATCGTAGCAGAGGTGCGATACTGCTAAACTTGTGATGGTTATTCATAAACCACATATATTTTTTTTAAATAAAAATGTTGCTAGTCAAAATCGTAGCAGAGGTGCGATACTGCTAAACTTGTGATGGTTATTCATAAACCACATATATTTTTTTTAAATAAAAATGTTTCTAGCCAAAATCGTAGCAGATGTGCGATACTGCTAAACTTGTGAACTCCGAAGATTAATATGATTGCAAATGTTATAAATGTTTTTTCAGAGGACAATGGACTATATTGAGAAATTAATAATTGTGTTGTATATAATATGTATGTATTGCAGGATGAATCATATATATGTATGCCATGTCTAGAAATAAGATGAATTACTTAGAATAAGTTGTTATGAATTTGCAGAGAGGAATTTTAGTTTTGTTTTTATTAAAGAAGGGGATTCTGAAAAAAGCACTGCGTGTTTTTGTTCAGTTTTGTAAGGCAGGGGAAATTGAGACGGGCTCGCTTCGCTCAGCCCGCTCAAGTCAAAAATTATAAAAAATAATTTTCCATAACTAATTGTAAAATCGACTAAGTCTTTAAGACAGGCTTAATCAGTGTTAGACAAGCTTAGAAAGCAAGGTCCAAGGCGACTCGTTCAAGGCCAGATGTAGAATTGTCGGTGCAAGCTCATAAGAACAATGGACAAATTAAATATTCAAATTTAGTTGATATTTTTATATTTTTGTATAAAGCAAAGTAAATGGATTAATTTATATAAGTAAAGTTTTTTGATAAAATGAAAGGTGTTAAAAGTATGCGTAAAACTAAAGTAACACAAAAAACCAAAATTGGTAATTTTGAAATTTGGAAAAAAGTAAAAAGTGTAAATTATAGATAACTAACGTCATTAAAGGTTAACAGAAACAGATTTTGGTAAATTTTGAATTTTGCAGAATAAATATCAATTTTAAAAGTAAATTAATTAATAAAAGTTAAATTTAAATGAATTAAGGTAAATGGCTATGAAATATGATAACCGCTAATTAAAAAAAAAAAAAATATGTAAGGTTAATAGCTCACGGGCGTTAACGTATTTTAGTAAAAATAGAAAGTATAGGCCTAAAAAGGCCTAAACTCAATTTACCTTAACGGCAATTGATAATATAAGATAACCGGCAATGTAAAGGCTCCAGAGAGATAGATATAGATACAAAAATAAATTCATTATAGTTAATGTACCCAAAATGAGAGTTTTCGGAAAACCAAAAGTGTTAGAACTCAGGAACCAAAAGTGATAAAAACATGGGAAAAACAGTAAAACAATCGTCGGGTTTACAGGGAACAGTAATAAAAAGTGCCGGAAAACCGAAATTGCGGAAAAGCGCGGTACGGGAAAGTGCGGAAAACGCGTAAGAGCGTAAATACCGAACCGAACGTCGTACAGTTTCAATTCAAGTTTGCAGATAATCCAGAAGTTGTCCAGAACAATGATCTGAAGAGATATCCAGAATCCAGTTACGGGATCGGGAGTTATAGGAAATCGGTGAAAAATAGACAAATTTTGACAAACCAAAAATGACATGAATATTTCGTCGGAAGGACAGGATTTAAGTTGAACCGACCACCGATAAGATGACTCCGCCCACCAGCCAATGCTGGTAACAACTTTCACTACAATTAAACATTACATCATGGAAAAATCGTCGTAATTAAAAGTTAATAAATTCAAAACTTATAAAACTAATTATCCTGATGGCAGGAAAAATAACTAAAAAATTCTCCTTCAAATATTAATGAAGTTATTCGCTTTTAAAGTAAAAGAAACAAAGGGAAATTATTTGAACTAAATGGCAAGAGTTTTTTCCCTCGAAAGGGAGAAGGTCAGAAGTTGCTGTTTAGATCGGGAGTCGCATTAAGAACTCCGGGGTAGACACCATGTTACTCGTTTACTAAAATTAATATTTTTTTAAAAGTCGTTATAGGAACTCCGAGGTAGACACCATGTTACTCGTTTAAAAAATTAAATTTTGTTAAAGTTTTAGATGAACTCCGAGGTAGACGTTATGCTACTCGTTTATTAATTTCAGTCTTCATGTTTGAGCTTCATGAGTCAGGACGCTGGGTACTTGTATGCAAAAAACATTATCCACGTTCTGTGAAGAATCGATGTATAGCTTGACGTAACCTGGAACACTAGAGACGGTTACAGCTTTCAGGACTACAGCCAGACGTATCCAAGCAAGGGTTAATTATCCGAACCCTGGAGGAAACCAGACGTTTCAACAAAACTGTCAGTGCAGGGACCGAGCGACTTCCAACGAGCCTAGGACATCTCTGAAGTGCGCATAACACCACCCAGGGATATATCTCATATGTCATCGGCGTAAGGGTTAGCAGTAACTCCAAATCCTGCCAGGAACTCCAAGGGGAACGCTTAACAAACTCGCATAAGGTATAGTCAGTGCAATCTTTTCAAGCATACATTTCATCGTTGACCCACTTAGTAACTTGGTTCATTTTAAATTATCAAGAACGTAAATAAGGTTATAAATATTAGAGTCATTTATCTATCTCTCACGGCAGTCTTCGTTATAAATTGTATATAAAAATTGTTAAAGTTAGTCATAATACTGAGGTATAAAACAAGGAATATAAATTTATTTTGTAATTATAAAAATTTGTTGATAAAAGTCTAATTGAATAATTATTCAAAATTGTGTATATAGTTTTGCTTGAATATAAATTAAAAACCCAGAAGCCAGTTGGCTCTGTTCAAAATATATAAATTCTTATTATTTATAATTATAGTAGTCCTGAACCAGCTAGTAATCGTAATCTGTGTGTATATATATATAGACAAAGAAGCAGCATTAGGTGCCCAGTTGTGTAGACACAGAGCACACATTACGTGCCCCGTAAAGTGGGCACTTAGTAGAGGTACTGTATCTCACAAACAGCAGTGTAGCCAACATTAGTATTTTAACACTATTCTTAGGGGGAAAAAAGGAAAGTGCTCCGATCTATTAATGTGCATTGTTGTAGTAAAATTATATTATTATTATTATTATTATTATTCCTTACAAAGCTTTCTCACGCAAATTGTTTAAAAATTGTTACACTTAAATTATTTTGTATGGTTAAAAAAGTGTACATTCTAACTTTATAATTTATAATTATTTGGTGAAGTACATGTTCCAAGTACAGCACAGAGCTTCCATACGGAACAATTTAAAAACAAATTTACATTGGATTATTTTGTATAGTTGTGAAAGATAAAATTGTATTAACTTTATAATTTATAATTTTGTATAATTATTTAGTGAAATACATCTGCCAAGTACGCACATAGAGCTTCCTAGCGCAAAATCAATTAAAAATTGTTACATTTACAGTATTTTGGATACTTATAAAAGTTAACATTTAAGTTTATAATTATTTAGTGAAATAAATCTGCCAAGTACGCACATAGAGCTTCCTCTCGCAAAATACTTTAAGAATTATTACATTTACAGTATTTTGGATAGTAATAAAAGTTAACATTTTAACTTTATAATTTATAATTGTTTAGTGAAATACATCTGCCAAGTTCGCGCACAGAGCTACCTCATACAAAATACTTTTAGAATTATTAATTTCGATTAGGCCTATTGTATAGTTATGAAAAATATAATTTATAATTATCTATTGAAATACATCTGCCAAGTACTGGACACAGAGCTTCCTACGCAAAATACTTTTAAAATTATTACATTTGGATTTTTTAGTATAGTTATGAAAGATAATAAGAAATACTGATGTTGATTTTTGTGTATTAAACTCGTGTCCTAAGTAGATATCTTTGAACTTAACCAGTACGAAGACAATTCCTGCGTATTTTACACACTACAGCATGAAAATCCGTAAAGCTCTCAATGTAATGTTAAAATTAAATTTATTATTATGATATATTATTAAATCTGCCTAGAAGGCGCCCAGATCTTACTAAGAAAAATGTTTTTTTTGTTTTTTTTAATAACTTCGATTGTTCTGTACGTTTATGAAATATTGTATTTTAATCTTACGGTTCGTTATAAATTCGTAAAATAGTCTACGAAGTATTTGTACAATGCTGTCTCATTCAAAATAATGTACACATATTTTGAATGGTAATGAAAGATAGCATTTAATTTTTGTACAATTTGTTATAAATTTGTGCGATAATTATTAGCTATTTTCTACCCTACATCGAATTGCACGAGTCATGCATGAGCTCATCCATCGTATAGGCTATACATTATTCATTGTATATTTCAGAAATGTTGACATGCAGTTGCAATAGTAGGATAGTGTTTTAGTCCTCCCTACATTTTAGAGCATTATTTGTGAATATGTCGAAAATGTGGGGTTAAATCATATAACAGAGATAGGAAGTATTACAGCTCTATAAACCATTATATATTATTATACTTAAGTATCTACTGAATGATGAAATTTAAAGTTATCACATAGGTAGGCCTACTTGACTCAAAGGTTTGGGTTTCTTACCAAAATCTGAGGAAGTACAATATTTTTTCATCAAACACCTTGAATTGGAATCTATATAAACCATTGTAATGTAATGTTTATATTTAGCTAAAGAGAAATTCACCAATATTAATATTGGGGCCACGATGGCCGTGATTGTAAAGGCGTCAATGCTTTATCAATCGTCATGGCAACCATCGATGGAAAAGTCCCGGGTTCACTTCCCATTGACCCCGAAAAATTTTCCAAATGGTTTCTTAACAGACATCGTTGGCTGTGGTTCGGATTCCACGTAAAACTGTAGGTCCCGTCTTCATTAGCCTTAAGTGCAAAACAGCAGGGCGTTAAACCCAAAAAAAAACCAATATCAATATTAATGTTTTAACAATTGTGTAGATATTAACTCTCAACTACAGATATATAATTATTCAAATAATTTCTATATCTATTCAAAGTTCTAAAAAGATATATAAAAAAATGGTGAACTAAGGCTGAAAATCGAATAAAGATCACGAAGTGATTTACTGTATTGCACAAAATAAACTTGAAAGACCTACAGATAAGTAATAATCATAAAGTCATAACTTAGATACTGGGCCTACAATTTTGGTACTTCAATTTCAAATTGTCGATGAAGTGATCATTGTGAATGGAACGTCTGATAGTGATACCCAAAAGATAAATAAAACAAATACAAAACATATTTTAACCAAACCCACATAATAATGTTAATTAAAATACAATATTCCAAGTAACCAATATACTGCGTTTGGCAGGTGGTGTATACGAGGACATTGGGTTGAGTTTTCACCGTGTATCCGAGGACATTTTTGCATCCCAGGACATTTTTAGTGTCCTCGGATACAAATGTCATTAGATTCTTCTATAACTTCCCTTTTTAGGTTGCCTCATGCAAAAATCCCATTTCCTTTTAATGTCCTCAGATGCCTCCCTACGTCGAATCTGTAGTTCAGCGTTTGACCATTTGGCGCGCTGCAGTCGTGGCGAAAACACACCCTGTCTGTTCGACCACCTTTCTCGCAGTATCCGAGGTCGCCCGTTTGTCGTATGCATTATCGGAGGACTGAAGGCGTCTATTTACTTCTTCCTGCTTCCTGTTGTATCCATTGTTGCCAAGTTGTATCAATTGCTGCCAAGTCTCTTCAATCACTAGATAACCGATAGTGCGTCTGGAACGAGCTATGTCACCTAGTTAGCGTGTTTCGAGTGCGTTGTACACGATGTATCTGAGGACACCACTTTATAGTTTAGTATTATAGTAAACTATATCATATAATTCAGATAAACCCATCGGTGATTTAAATTAAAAGACAATTACCAAAAGTTAACCCACTGGGTTACTTCATATTTTAAATCATCTTAATTGATTTTGGCCAAATAAGGCGAAAACTTTGTAAAATTTTACTTTTACTTTTTTGACAATTACTGCACATGTTACGGGAACTAAACAAACTTACAAAGTAAACTAAAAATGTTACCCTAAGTTTTACAAAACTTTCCAATAACTTTTTTCTGTATAATAAATTGGTATTATATAATTTATTCACCTTGTGTAATATTTAATTTTACTACATGTTCAGTTTAAAAGACTAGGGCAGCCGTTCTCCT
>JAGFPH010026371.1:0-10457 GCA_018207615.1 Philaenus spumarius
AAGTTAAAGTTAAAAAAAATTAACTGATTAAAGTTAAAAGTTAAAATACGGCACGACATAAGGTTTATTAATACGCACGCGCGACGTTTAATTTGATTGATCTCATTTTGTGATTCAAGTAAAGCTAATTAAAATACTTTTGTGAAATAATAATTTACAAGTATACGGTTTAATTCTTTGATTTATTCTCTACACTTTCTTATAATAATATTTCATGCTTGGGCAAAGGATATATTCCTAAATTTAAATTACTATTCAAACTAATCTTAGTTTTGTTAGCAGTCTTGTAGTAGGAACATAAAAACTGGCGTTTTCAAAATAAGAAATTTGAAATTGATAAATATTTTTTTACAGTTCCTTTTAGAACTAAATTATACAAAACTTCTGTACGTTTTGAAAAAATACAAAAAATGTTTACTACTTTTTATGTAGGCCTAAAGTTGAACCTTTTCCTTTCATTACTAAACATTTTTTGTTTCTTGAGCTAATAACTTTGTAAAATTTACATCTATCAATTTTTTACTTGCATATATGAATTTTTTGAACCTTTCTGTACAAAAAAGCTATGGAACACTTTCAAATTGGTATATAATTACTATATTTGGCAAATTTTTGAAAATATGCTTGCAAACGTATACCTGCCAACTTTGAAAAATCAGAATCAGTAAAAACTATGCGAAAGTAATTTTGACCCTTTTTTAAGACACAACCCTGTATATAGCCATTATGCCATTATAACCTAATATCAGATTAATTCAGAGACAGTTAGTATTAAAATGGCTCAACTAAAAATTAGGATCACTTAAGAAGTAGTAATTTCATTTAATGGAATAACTCTTTCGGCAATAATTATGTCAATTCAACTAACCTTTTTAAAAACATGCATTAATAAAAATTTTAATAAGTTTTAGAGTGATACACAAAGGCTAGAGTAAAATGAATACAAACTTATTATTATTCTAGCTGCTTTTTCAAATAAATGAATATGAATAAAATATTATTTTTAAATATATACACACTATACTAATTTTTAAAAACCCATCTGAAAGAACTTAATACAGACAAAAAAGAAACATTTTTCAAATAACCCATAACTAACTACACAAACCAACTTTCCTCTATGTATAAAAAAATGTTCTTGGGTTGTCTTAATGGTTGGCAATATCATTTTAAATAGGCTAGTAAATTAATTACACATTTCGTAACCAGATCCCTATTCATGAACATTATTAGTACAATTGAATATAGAAAGTAAATAAAGCCACATATAGGCGATATAATTTTTGTGAGTAGTAGGCCCCTATAATAAAAGTTCAATTTTAAGAAATAAGGTCAACTAAGAACTTAGGACTTCTTGCTACTTTGGTTAAATTGCTACGGTGGAACATTAATTTGTGGTTAGTTTACTGTAAAAATCTTACATTTAAAAGTTAAAGGCTACAAAAAGTATAAACTGAATGAAACGAAGTTTAATAAGATCCAAAATAGAATAGCCTATTGCTCTTTTTTGAATGGTTATGCAGCAGTTAATATCCTTGTCTTGTTGTAAGAAATTATAAATAATATGGGAATGTTTATTATGGGAGTATTAAAAATGTCAGTTAACTTTATATGCATATTTATTAAAATATATAATTTGTTTGCTAAAAACTATTTGTGTGAGCCAAAAATATCTAGGCTACATTATCATAGGCCTATTATGATTATTTTTACAATTGGATAAAAAGAAAGCTGTTTAGTCTATGTCTATGAATATTGAATCATTTCGACATGCTGCTGGACCAATGACATTGTAATTTCTAAAGTGGCAATGTCCTAAATAAATAAACTTAAAAAGTTAGATAGCTTTAAGAATTAGGCACAAAGGATTGAAACAGATGCCCGAATACAATTTGTGCCAATTTTATGAACTATCGTTGTTGAAATATTATTTAAAATACAATGACGAAAGTCAACAAAAGAATACGACGTCCGAATATTACTAACGCTAATTTTATAAAACGCCGGTATTAAAACGCAATTTAATATACAACAGCTTATGTCCGCGAAAAAGTCGATGCCCGAATACAATTTATAAAAATTGTATGAACTTAAAATTATTGAAATATTATTTTAAATACAATGACAAATGTCAGAAAAAAAGAATACGAAGTCCGAATATTATTAGCTCTAATTTCATAAAACGCAATTTAATACAGCGTATTCGGTATTTATTTAGCGTATGTCCGCGAAAACCCTATACTCCCGAGAACAATAATTTGTTCTTATTTCTATCAAATACCGGCGTTAAAATTAAATTTTAATTTTAATTACAACCGCTATGTCCGCGAAAAGTTTATTTAAATGACACTTGTTAAATTCTGAAAAAGTGGAAATTAAATGTCGCTATTTGCGGGAATGAATAACAAGTATGACAAAGGCAATTCGTCGGGACTCCCACAGAAAACATAAATCACGGATAACTTTTAATCCCAAAAATGTTCAAAAGGTTTTACCCGAACTAAAATAAATAGAATTATTATACTAAAATAATTACGCCAAAGCAAAACTTAGAATCAAGACGTCTCTGCAGAATGGAGACGGTCTTGACCAAAAATAATATCTTATTATGCTTACTGCGTAGTGCGTATCTATGATACATCACTGCTCTTAAAGATTCCGTGCGTCTAATATGCAAAAGACGTTGTAAACCAAATAAAAAGTTTTAATAATGTCGATAGTAACTCAAATTGAGTAAATTTAATAAATAACATAAAGAACATTTGTTTTTTTTATGAAAAATAAATTAAATATTTTTTTAACAAAAATAACGGCTGAAAATAACGAGTATCTGTAAGACCGTAAAACATCTACGGATTCCGTAAATCTTACGGATAAACCGTAAAAGTTGGCAGGAAGAAAAGCCCTATAATATATGCAAACGCCCTTGAATGTATGCCCTATAATAAAATACTAATCTCAATAATAGACGACAAAAATTCGATAGACAATAACCTAAAATGGCTAAAGCACAACTTACCTTTAATTGGTTCTTAAAATGGAGGCAGAAGTTGCTGAAGCCTTTATTGTTTTAAATTTTGGTAAACACAATACGCATTTAAATGTTAAACTATTTCCCGCCCTTGTTATTTGTTCATAAAAGTTTGAAATGCCTGGCCACAATAAAGACATAATAAAATTAAAATAAAAAAGTAAAAAATTAAAATACTTCTACACTAGACCTAACTCACTTTTAAAAATCACTAACTCACTAAATAAAATCTAAACTGTGAATCACTACAACAGGGCAAAACAATTAAAAAACTTATACAAAATTAACAAAACTATCCAACTGTAATGCCAAGCGTATACCCGAGGGCTAATTGAATGACGCTGATGGGCGTGTTGACGGAGTTGTTTTGTTTGTTTACGTTACCTTTAGGTAATCTTTACCGTTAGTTCTATCTTTCTTTAGACACCCCATCCCTTCCGGTCGGCCAATAAGCAATAAATAACCTAAACTTAGGAATATTGAATGTCGTCTCGCCAGGCCCACCCACCTTGCCGCATTTCCATTGTGACGAATCTTTCCGGGCGTCCGCCAAATTAACTGAAGTTAGTTTTAATCGTTAACCAATATTGTAACGATTAAGAGTTAAAAGTTAATCAGTTTTAAAAGTAACGATTAAGTTAAAAGTTACCCATATTTTTAACGATTAATTTTAATCGTTAATTTTTTTAATCGTTAATCCCAAGTCTGAATACTGTATATATGTACTTACAGAATACTAAACAGTTCATACATTGCTAGAACTTTTGAATAAGTCTATTATCGATTTTTGAACAACAGAAGTGATTCGCTTTAGTAAGTAACGCAAACGATTGGCGATAGAAGTTAAAGTACAATTTAATAAGCACAGAAAACAATACAGTACAGGTGTAGTAACAGCGTATATAGTCAAGAGATGCAACTAACAAAGAAATCACGGGAAGCTGCAGGTTTTCAGGTACATAGTCAGACTTGTTGTTTACCCCTCCCTCCTACCCTACTATGAGCAGAATACCCTTGCATTGTTTTGTGGCAGTAAAACGACCCCGCCCAGTCTGTCGCATCAATGCTTTTGTTTGACAAAAATTTTTATGTTTGTACAGTATTCACGTCAACTTGTTTTCTTTTCTTTTTTTTCGCCGGAATTAAATCCGGATTATCGACGGTCCGGATTTTTGACGTCCGGATTATTGACGCTCTACTGTATAATCAAAATAATATATAATAAAGCGCCAAAATATTACGTTTGGGATCCTGTGCTCATACCTGAGGAGTTCATCATATTGTGGCTCTAACAATATCCATATCTCAGATTTGTTAAAACTTGCAAAAGCAAACACTTATAAATTAATAACTTTGTTTCACAGCTTTGTAACACTTTTCCTGAAAACTGAAGTAACTTATGTATCTAAGCTACAGTTCCATTTAACAAGTTCATCTACATTCCCAATTAAGGAAATTCATTTAAGCAATTAAAATCATAATAATGTACTCTTACGTACTGTTGTTGAATGTTTGATAAATGCAAAGTAATAATAAAACTCATTTACTATTACGCTCGAAGGACCGTTTATTTACCGACCGTTTACGACGCTGGGAAGGACGCTGGGAAGGACGCTGGGAAGCGTTGTCGCACTTAATTCTTCTCGGCTGAGACTCACAACAATATATTATAAAAAGCACAGTTCACACAATATAGTTCCAATATTAATAGCACATACAATACAATTAATCCTTTCACAAAGATGAATATTTACACAGGGTCAACATAAATCGGTCAACTGACAAATTAATATAAAACAAGGTAAAACAGAAAAAACTTTCTTTTTTTTCTTTTTTTTTACGTCCTGCTTTTTTGTACTTAAGGCTAATGAAGACGGGACCTACAGTTTTACGTGGAATCCGAACCACAGCCAACGATGTCTGTTAAGAATCCATTTAGAAAATTATTCGGGGTCAATGGGAATTGAACCCGGAACTTTTCCATTGATGGTTGCCATGACGATTGATAAAGCATTGACGCCCTAACAACCACGGCCAGAAAAACTAAATCGAAACTCCAATGAATTAAAATAAGATGAGGCGTCAATAGCGAGGATATTAAGCCGCATGAATTGCGTAGTCAACAGACAGCGTGTTCTCTATAGACTCGTCTTGCTTAACATAACCGCGTGTTTCCTGTTTTAGGCTCATGCTAAAATCCTACGAGATTTATTGGTTTGTCGCTGGAGGCCAACGACCAATCCTATGATATTTGCTCTTCTATTGTTTGGTACAGAAGTACTGAACATACTGATAATGTTGAACTTCATCTATACTTATAAAAGCCAAATACCAGTGACTCATTGACTCATCACAGTTTCTCCAAAACCACGAGGCCTACAAACATGAAATTTGGCACTAATACTCTTTATAGGTTCTAGACGCGCACTAAGAAAGGGTTTCCGAAAATTCGAAATTTTAGAGTGGGTTTTGGGGGGTCAAAGTTACTAAATCACGATTTCTCATAACCTACCAAAAGGATTGGAATGCAATTTGGTATGTAGCTTCCTCTAGGGCCATAGATTCTTGCTAAGAAAGGGTTTCAAAAAATTCTAAATTTTATAGGGGGTTTGGGGGGATCAAAGTTACTAAATCACGATTTCTCCAAAACTACCGAACGGATTGGAATTAAATTTAGTATGTAGCTTCCTCTAGGACCATAGGTGTTCAATAAGAAATGGTTTAAAAAATTCGAATTTTTATTAGGGTTTGGGTGGTCAAAATTACTAAATCACGATTTCTCAAAAACTACAGAATGAATAGGAATGAAATTTGGTATGTAGCTTCCTCTAGGACCGAAGGTGCTCGATAAGAAAGGTTTTAAAAAAGTTTGAAATTTTATTGGGGTTTGGGGGGGTCAAAGTTACTAAATCACGATTTCTCCAAAACTGCAGAACGGATAGGAATTAAATTTGGTATGTAGCTTCCTCTAGGGCCGAAGGTTCTCGCTAAGAAAGGTTTTCAAAAACTTCGAAATTTTAGTTAGGGGGGCCAAAGTTTCTAAAACCCCCATATTTAACTATAATTTGTCTCTCCGTGCGAAGCCGGGTCGGGCCAGCTAGTAACTGATATACATGTATTTATTATTTTATTTTTGTAAAGGCTTATCATCATATCCTGCAATCACGATCGTAGGATGCGATAGAAAGTCTATGCATTCCTTGTCAATATTTACTTAACCAATTATTCTTTGAAAATGTTTTTTTAAATTATCGTACATATTTACACAGTAATTTCACAAATTCAATTTGACTTAAGCAAGCATTTATCTTCTTGGCGTATAATACAAAGTTAAACCACTGCTCAATATTTATTGATAACTATCATTCGCATTGTGTAATTTTTGCATTTTAAAACCCACACACCTACACATATAATATACTAGCTGCCCGATCCGGCTTTGCATGGGTAGACAAATCAAAGTTAAATGTATATTAACAAAAAAAAAATATCAATAAATATATTACACTATATATTTTTTATGGGGATTTTTAGTAATTTTAATCCCCCCAAACACCCCTAAAATTTAAATTTTTTTAAACCCTTTCTTAGTGAGCACCCACTTTCCTAGAGGAAGCTACAAACCAAATTTCATTGCAATCCATTCGGTGTTTTTGAGATCTCGTGATGAGTCAGTGAGTGAGTGGCATTTGGATTTGATATATATATATATATATAGATTCATTATATTTACAATTTTGCATTCATCCAATTTTCTTTGGCTTAACAAAAACTGAATTACAGACTTTCAACTGTTTCTATAACTATTCCAATAATGTGGTAAATGATTAACCAAATTTAAGTTAAACAAAAACTTTTAATAGTTGCCTCACAATAGTTTCCAATGTAACTACTTCCATCAAAGATGCTAAACAGTTTTATCTTTTAGACTGTAAAGAACTCCCGTTTCAAAACTTGCGAATGGACGTCGACTAAACTAAATAGTGACTAACTTTACGCTACGACAATTGGTTCGAATGAAGGCAACTGCAACATTTACTTCATATTGTCTTCTTATTTTAAATAGATTCAATAGCTATTAGCCTATGTTAAACTAACTCAAAACCTGGACTATAAATTTGTTTCGAAAACATATTTGTGTAGTTTAAAAACACCGAAACCCTAATGAGTTATGACTTAAAATCCCTCAAGAAATATGAAAACCATAATTTTGTATATCTGTGTTGAATTTGTTTCAATAAATAACAAGTACATTTCGTTTGGTCCTTTTATTTTGTTCGGACAGCCCAGACAGTGGTGTGGTTGAAGAGGTAGGAAAAATAATGTACTTTTAATTAAAGGTGAAATAAATTTATTTTCATAAAAACATAAGCCGGTTTACACAAGTTTATTAAAATATATTTAATTATATTTTACGTATTTTAATTTCAACTGTCTGTGTTGAACGATAAAGTGTCAAATAGGAGGTAAGTCTGGAGCTCGTAAAGTGCGCGTTGTTAAAATTATAGCTCAAGAATTTGCATAGAAATAGTCAACTCGCTGGCCGCAGATGCAGCATGATGGTAGGACATAAATTTAAGTAGCGGGAAAAATGTAATTTATAAAACAAATTTATTTAAAAATAAAAAACAAATAGCACCGTAATCTTAAAACTAATGAATAATGAACTAACTATAGGCTTTGGGTATAAAATAAAACACAACTAAGAAATATTTTGAAAGTAAAACATAACGACAAAATAACATAAGAAACAAAAAACATCACAAAACAATACAAAGTAACATGAATTTTATCAATTTTATCAATTTTTTACTAGTATTTTGAGCGAATTTCCATAGGAAAAATGAGCTATTGCAGTGGCCCTTATGGTAAGGCCCAAGGTCGGGAGTAGCACATGAGCATCGATCATGGTCCCCAGAACACGTTTTCATATATATGTATATGCATATATATATATATATATCTTCTCTTATATATAAAATTCTCGTGTCACAATGTTCGTTCCCGTACTCCTCCGAAACGGCTTGACCGATTCTCATGAAATTTTGTGAGTATATTGAGTAGGTCTGAGAATCGGCTAACATCTATTTTTCATACCCCTTAGTGATAAGGGCTACGCCCCAGTGGCCCTCAAAGTTTCAATGTTAATCTTATGGAAGTGACATCTTAAGGAAGAAGAAGAAAGATTTCTTTTGATTTTATCATGGGCACAAAAACAGCTGTTTGTATGAAAAGCTTAAAACAGCTGATTTTGATCAACAACTGATTTGGATCAAAAACTGAATATCATTTTAGGTTAGGCCTACAATGAACTTTTTTTTTTACAATGAACTAAAACACTGGGGCTAATTATTAGTATCAGGTTGATTTGTCTATCCGTGCAAAGCCGGGTCGGGCCAGCTAGTATGTATATATTATGTGTTTGCACTCTTGCGACCGAATTTTAAGTCCGGTTTGGTTCAAATTTGGTACACATGTTGGCTGTCAACGTCGCTCGGACGAGTTCGTTAGCCAAAAAAATCCAACAACCGGAAGCACGTTTTTTGACAGGAAGTAACTATTTTTTTAGATTTTTCCTACGAGAATTAATTTTTTTAGAGGTTTTTACATATAAATGTAGGATGTTATTCTGCACATTTTGTTTTTTTACGCGACCTTATAGCTAGCTTGGTTCCCCCAAAATCAGTCAAAACGTAAAATACCATAAAAGTACCCGGTTCGAAGCCATGTAGTGGATTTTACCGTGTGGTTGGAGTGCAAAGCACGCAATGCTTTGTGATTTGAAGGTACTCCCAATATTCGGAATGGCGTGCGAAGCACGCAATGCATTGTGTATTGAAAATACTCCCAATAAACGGAATGGCGTGCGAAGCACGCAATGCATTGTGTATTGAAGGTACTTCCAATATTCGGAATGGCGTGCGAAGCATTTTGCAGCTATTCAGCACCGTCGTGAATAGACCTATTTCCAAATTGGTTGAAACCCTAAAATATAGGTCTATAAACTTAATTTTGTAAATTTGCTGAACTCACGTCAGCGGTTCAGCTGCGTGGTCGAATTATTTATTATAAACATAACCTGCAATCAAAATTCCACAATAAAGTTATTGTAAAAACGTAATAAATGTTTTAATCTATGTGATGATGTTTAAATTTGTACACAGATGTTTTTTTTAGGTGATGTTATATGTTATATGTTTGTTTGACTGACAGAACCCTCTTAAAAGGTGCACCCTAAGCACGTGTTATTAGATTGTTGGTCTAATCGGTATACGAGACTGATATCTGGTTAACCTTTGACACAATACAGGTTAACATATTATCTCGTTCAACAACAAAATAACTAAAAATTTTGTTTCTTGTAGTTTGTCTGGAAAACATATATATATATATACACTTTTATATCATTATTGCGTCCATGTTAAAGCACTTTACATTTAAAGTTGCGTCCGGGTGCAATGTCGCGTCCGTATAAGGACGCAATAGTACAACCCCATGTTAAACAATTGTGTCGTGAACCAGTGTGATATTTTAAAGAGTAAGCTTGTTCTATATTTCATAAGGTTGCTTAACAAAATATCAAATCATATTTTTTAATTTTTTTTCAGACCTAAAAACGTGTTGCAAATATTTGGGTGGACTCAATAATGGTAGGAAGTTAGTAAATGATATACATTTCATAGTTCCGTGTTCTTTCGACAGAGTCGCTGCAGTCGACCTTTGTATATTTTTCATGTATACAGAATGACTAAATTAGTGTCATATTGCGTCCATAAATCTGGCAACACTGTAAAAAATCTGGAAATTGGTTGACCGTGCAGGCCAACCCTAGAACTTCCCGCTTAGTTTGAATTTTAAACGCTTAAAATGAGTTTTTTTGTTAAAATACCAAAAAACGAAAATTTGTGAATTTTTAAACAACGATAACTTTTGAATACGTCGTTCGATTTTCATTTTTAAAAAAGGCATTCTACGCAGTTTTTAAAGCACAAAAAGAAAATGTACAGGTTTATATTGATTGGTTGAGAAATCTGGAAAATATGTTAAAAAAAATACCAAAAAATACCAAAAAACGAAAATTTGTGAATTTTTAAACAACGATAACTTTTGAATGCGTCGTTCGATTTTCATTTTTTAAAAAGCATTCTACGCAGTTTTTAAAGCACAAAAAGAAAATGTACAGGTTTATATTAATTGGTTGAGAAATCTGGAAGATATGTTAAAAAAATACCAAAAAAAGAAAATTTGTGAATTTTTAAACAACGATAACTTTTGAATGCGTCGTTCGATTTTCATTTAAAAAAAAGCATTCTACGCAGTTTTTAAAGCACAAAAAGAAAATGTACATGTTTATATTGATTGGTTGAGAAATCTGTAAGATATGTTAAAAAAATACCAAAAAATACAAAAAAACGAAAATTTGTGA
>JAGFPH010026373.1:0-10456 GCA_018207615.1 Philaenus spumarius
CAAAAAATCAACCAGCTCTTTTAGCAGTTTAGGAAATTGATCTTTGGACAAACTTGTCATTGACTTGTTTTTTTTCCTTCCACAAAGTCAAAATCTTACGCCATTCCCTTTTCATGGGGCCGTAGTGGTAGTAGGTCACATCCAACGGTTGGTTGAGGTGTGTAGAGTTTGGTGGCAAACACAAAAACCTTACATTGTTTACCTCACAAGCTTTTAACACTTCTAAATTGATATGGGAACTCAAATTATCTCCAATCACAACCTTCACACCAGGCAATTTTTTCAACCGAGGTAGTAAGGTAGTTATAAACCAATCTTCGAACGTCCCCATGTCGAACCAACCACTTTTCATCCTGTTGTATCTGCAATCCGCAGGCCCACCTTCGGTCTACGTCGACCACAGGTGCTCGGACTTGTAAACCACATACGGTGGTATCATCTCTCCAGAACCGTTTCCACAAAACATCAAGGAGGTACAAGATTTAGTTGATTCCATAATGCGTTCAACATACTTCTGTCCCCTGTTACAAATGATATTGCTTGCTCCGGTGTCATTCCCGCAGATTTGTCTCATCATAATTCCATATGTTATCCTTTGGAACATTACTGAGGGCAGTTTCTAAGTTGTCAAAATAGTCATTGACTACTTTTTCATCAATAGAAGCCCTTACTAGTTTTATGTTCCTTGCTGTACGCACCTATAACCTAGGGTGACGTTTTCTAAATGATGCTGCCCAATCGGGACCTGGAAAATTGTTTTTAAAATTCCTTTCTGTTTGTCAAGAAAGCATTTTATTGAATATCTGAAATCGAGATCAGTTACAAGAAATCCAAATTCAGCCAACTTGTTAATATGAGCCTCAAAGGCCAGTTCTTCTTCTTGAGTAAACTATCGGGTGGCCATGTTTTTTTGCCGGTAACCCATAGGTTTTTAGCTTATTTATTATTGTGCTTCTAGGTACATTGTAATACTGATTTGCACTTCGTTGTGTTCTTACTCCACTTTTTATATCCTTCAAACAAGCTTCCAAGGTCTCAGTATTGTAATGAGCATACTTTCTCAAACCTGGCTCTCTCTTGTAGTTTCTTGTCATTCTGTAATCTGCAACTGGAACAAAAACAATGAAGATAATATTTTACAATAGTAACATATAAAAAATGTTAGTAAAACAATTTTTTTTAAAGATTTGGTAGTAAAAACTATGTTAGTAGTAGGCCAAACTAGGCCTGGCACAAAGTAGCCCCGAAAAACTCGTTTTAGGTTATGTTTACAAAAACTTTAAGATGTACTATCTAAACAAACAAAAATAAGGAAAACAATAATCACACATTGGTAACAGGTTACTAAAGATAATATTTTGACACTTACCTTATTTTTATCTTGTAACTGGATTCGTCCACAATGGAAAGTTTGGAGGTAAACAATTCACTTATCAAATCAAAGATGTACAAAAACGCCAGTGTTGCCAACTTCAAAATTTTTAATTAATCCAAAACTATTAAAATACCTTCATATAGGGTACAAATAATTTATTTAAGCCCAAAAATACCCATATGTCTGGTTTTGCTTGTTCAAAACTAAAATAAATAACTTTTTTTGTGTCGGACCAAAGTAACCCCGCAAGGACCAAAGTAGCCCCGGTTGATGGTATGCTTTAGTTATATTTAAAGATGGCGACATATTGGATCTTTTTTCAGGCGGCAAAAGGTGTGGAGGCACGAACTCTGTGCATAGAGTACACATTCTATGTGTGGAGAAGCGTCGTGTGCTGGAAAGCCGATCTGTGAAAGAAAAAATGGTTGACCATAGATCATGAACACATGTGAAATTAAGACTAAGCAACAGATGTCGTGTGCTATTGACATTATGTTGATTGTTTACAGTTTGAACTTATAAAACTTCTTAGTGGTAAAGAAGTGCCGAAAATAACCCAAAGTTTTTATCAATGTAAATGTGCAAATTATTGTTTTCAGGCATAACTGATGATGAGGATAAAATACAGATATGGGATTATTTTAATTGCCTAGAGTCTAAAAATGTTCAGGACACATACTTACAAACACTCATTGAAAAGAGGGGGCCTAAGAGGCTAAGGAAAGTAATGGTTTTAGATCGTAATGAAGAAGTAGGCCTTAATGATACAGCTGATGAAGAGCAAGAAGTAGACATAGGGCTAGGTTTAGCAGCTCCAGTGAATATAAGAAAAGAGAAAACCCATTTTGTTATTTATAACATTAAGGTCAAAGGTGAACTAAGGCAGATTTGTAAAAATGCTTTCATGAGTTATTTTGGTGTATCTTCAAGCCGACTTCGTTGGATATGCAACTTACTAAATTCTGGGGTAAGCCCATTCGACAAAAGAGGCAAACAAAGGAGTGATATTGCTATTAGTGGTGATATATGTATGAAAATGATGTTAAACCAACTTACTATGGAGGTAGGCCTAACAATATCTTGATGCTAGGCTAAACATGACGATGATGTATGAACATTTTATTAAAGACAATCCAGACTTAGCTGTTGTAGTAAACAAAGTTTTTTTTCGTAAATGTTTCCAAGAAAACTTCGGATACTCCTTTGTGAGACCACAAGTTGATGTGTGTTCGGCATGTGAGAGCTCCACAATGAAGATGAAAGATCCTGACTAAGTGAAAACGGCAAAAGAAATGTTGCTGCAGAGCAAATGGTTCATCAGAGAAGGAGTAAAAAGTTTTACTCGAAGATGAAAGACTTTGCAGCAAACCAAGATGATGACACTGTTGTTCTTGCATTTGACTACATGCAAAACCAGCCTCTGCCATTGATTCCAGTTCAAGAGGTCTTTTATTTGCGACGGTTGTGGGTTAACGCTTTTTGTGTTCACAACTTGAAATCTAACAAGGCTGACTTGTATATGTATCTATAGCTGTTAAAAAATGAAACTGAAATCCAGTTATAACATTTTCACCCAGTTGGGAAAATATAACCTCAAAATTGTACTTAAAGCAAGAACTAGCCTACCTAATGAAAGTAATTTAACTTCAGAATTTGTAGTAATTAAACACAGTAAATAACTATATAATATCAATAAATAAGGCTAAATAGAAATTAACTTACCTTTTTTCTTTTATAAAAATAAATCGACAAGCCTAGGCTAAAATGTAGTTACAAAAAATTGAAAAGTATGCAATCATATTTCATTATTCAAATCTATTAGCGTGTATAATTATGCGTATGTATTACTAGATTTAGTATAATTAAGATTAAGAAACATTGTAATTTATTTGTAAAACAAGTGTTAAAACCGTGTTGAAATATTATAAATGTGTAAACAAAGCAAATAGAAAGTGAAAACAGTGATGTAACCTACTCCGAACTGCAAGGACAATCGATTAAAGTTGAATTTAAGAACAGCTGTTTCCAATGCGTATGTCATCACCTGTAAGCGTACTGTTATATTTTTCTAAAAAATGAATATTTTGGACATTTTAAAGGCATAAAAGACTTAAATAATTATAAACATTGTTAAAAAACGATTACACAAGTGGCAAAACTTATAAAAGTTTACTTTATTGATTTTGTTAAAAGAACATTGGCTTAAATAAGACTAATAGTGGAAAAGGTATAGCAAAGCTACTCAGTAAGGCAGTGCACATGGTCGCGGGTCCATTTTGAAGAAGAACCAAGCCTTTTTACTTTTTAGTTGACCATTGTATAATACAGACGTTTTTGTTAAGAGGCTCTAAAAATAATTCAACCGTACTTTAAAATAAAGACAGTATAAATCATTAAATCCATTTAAGAAGAAAGCAGAAATAATTTCTATCACGAATTTCAAGAACTGAAATAATATCTGAATCGGTGAGAAGAAAAAGGTACCCGAGTCATTTTTGGCAACTTTCAGGAAACTAAAAAAAAAGTTTTATAATGCAAATTAATTGTATTTTTAATTCCAAAAAATTAAGGTTACTTATCTATTTGGTTAGAAAAAATATAAATAACTCAAAACTCAATATAGTGCTCTATTTTAGCCAAAAAATATTAATTTTTAATTTTGACTGAGGTCCCTTTTTCCTCTCAACTCAAATTTGTTTTATGTAATTTTGTTAAATAGTTAATTTGTTATATAGATTTACTGGAAATGTCAATAAAAATAATTTTAAGGTCAAACACTGTTAATTAACATGATTTTATTTACAATTTTCTTGGAATTTATCGAAAACAAAGATTGTTTCAGCAAAAGCTATGGCTCCTTGTTTAGCAAAATTACTGATCGTCCTCATCTGGTCCGTTGGTGGTTTCCCAGGCTATAATTTCATCATAGAACTGTATGTGTTGACTTGGAATGTAGTCATACAATTTTCTTAAATCAGCGATTTTCTTGGTTTTTATTGGAACACAACCTCTTGGATAAGCTTTGGTGTCGGGTAATGAGAGACAGTGAGCCTTTTTTAGGTTGAACGTGTGAAGAGTTTGAAAGGCTCCTGTTCTAATAAACATGCTTGCCTTTACTATGCCTTTTTCAAACTTTGAATATTGGAAATAGTAAAATTTTGAAATTACGAGTGATTGCTTTTCTTCTCTTGGCAAATGTACAGTTTCGTTTGAAACCACCGTCTTTTTGTAGAAAGTAGGCCACCAACTCGTGTAATCAATTATCAGTTTCGACTAAGGTCACTGTACATGGAGATTTTTTAGAAGAATTAACTATCAATTCACAAATTTCTTTAGGGGTAAAAATTCTATCCTGTTTTTTGATAGGCCTTTTTATGGTACTAAAACTCCTATCACAAGGGTTGTAGGAGTGTCCCCTCAAAGGAAAAAACTGCTTGATAACTTTAAACCTATTGGTGTCACAAAGAGCTGAACATACTTTCGATAGTGTGTGGTTCTTATTTTGACCCCAACAATTATCAGAAAACAGGTGTAGTTCTTCGACCTCATTTGGGATCATTGTCTTAATGTCGTTTACCAGGAATGAAGTCACATCGTTACTGCTTTTCTTCGCTTGCCCTTCATGGTAAACGTAAAAATGAGACAGTTTAGTCTTTGTATTATAAACACAAAAGACTTGCAGTGTTAACTGTCGTAAGTAAAAAACTTCTTGCACCGGTATTTTTGGCAAATCAACATTTTGCATGAAGTCAAATACTAGACCCACAATATTGTCACTATTTTCAGATAATTTCGTTGTATCTTTAAGAGCATTATGAAATTGTTTTGCACGCCTTCGGTGCACCATCAACTCTGCTGTGGCTACACGCTTGGCATTTTCATTGATAAGAGGGCTTTTCAATTTCACCTGTCGTTCTTCACAATAGGCACAGGTGTCAATTTGAGGCCTACCAAACTTTAAATTGAAGTTTACATTGAAATACTTAAGGTAAAATTCATATTTAATGTTATTACCAATATCTGGGTGTTTATCAATAAACAGATCATACATTTTCTGTGCAGTTAAATCAGAAGACAAGAAATTGTATTGTTTAGTAGCATAATGGGTTGTTTTTACTGGAAATGATTCAATGTGATCATGAATTAATTTAAGTACATCAGCGGTTTTCTTGTTGGCTGAAAATTTTCTCCCTCTCATATCCTTAGGAGTTTCCCCAGCTTTCAAAAGAGTACGTATACGCCTAATTTTCTTGTCACTCACATCATACAGCCGGAAAAGGCCTTTCGGCAAACTTGAATCTTATTACCTCGGAGAAGAACATGGTACTTGAACGTGCTTTCATACTGAGAAGACTCGTCACCTTTCCTTGGTCTTCTTTGTTTGACATCATGTTTTTCTATCATTCGCTGCAAATGTTGGTCTTGTTCGTTTTTACTGTCCAATTTGTGGTAAAGGTAATCAAAGATCTGGACTCGTTCAACTTCATCAAATTGTTCGAAACATCTTTTGGGACATCTGAAAATAAAGCGAACAATTTAGGTTGAAAACAGTATTAAGGTGTACACTTAATTAACTACCTAGCATAGCCTATGTTACTTGTTGTGGATTGTAAAGGTAATACAAATTATTTTAGATGGAACCTGTGACTAAGATAATAAAGCCTACCTTAGGTATGACTAATTTGAATTAGGTTTAAATGGTATAAATTATGCCTAAATATTAAAAATTAAAGTAGTATTAGGCATGTCCTAATAGCCTTAAATATAGTTTCGTATTGTTATACCCGAAGGTGGGCAGTTTCGTATTGTTATACCCGAAGGTGGGCTAAAGTATTGATAGGCTATAGACTAAACAGTAGCTAGTTACTTGTTGTGGATTGTTAAGGTAATACAAATTATTTGAGAGTAGCCTATGACTAAGTTAATAAAGCTTACCTTAGGTTTGACTAATTTTAATTAGGTTAGGTTAGGTAAGAAGCTTATTTAGCTCTTACACTATTTTATTGTTGAGTTTCTATGGGCTGAAACGTAATGTTGATAGCCATTACAGGTAAACCTTTGTTGTAAAAATTTTGAATATTTTAAAATGTATGAATAAGGTGACATCTGCAATATAAATTATGCCTAAAGGTTAAAAATGAATGTAGAATTAGGCATGACCTAATAGCCTTATATATTGTTTTGTATTGTTATACCCGAAGGTGAGCTAAATTATTGATAGGCTATAGATAAACAGTACCTAGTGAATATACAATTAATATAAACTCATTCCATTCCATAGAAAAATAAAATAACCTTAAAATAGTAAAAGCTGTTGTGAACTCTTACCTGCATGGTGATGTGATTGATTTAGCTCTTTTCAATCTTCCAGTATGACCAATATATTCTTCTCCTCGAAGAATCTTTTGTTTTATAACATTCCTCTTGTGTGTTTCTGGATTTCTTGTCCTTTTTCTACTTTTTCTCAGTATATTATTATCATTTCTTTCCATCTTTAAAGGAGGTTAAAACGTAAAACAATCAATCTAACCTCACAATGAATACTATACTGTCAATTGTAAACAAAACACTGAGAATCTTTGTTTAGTTGCAGCTGACAGCTGGCCACTGACTACGCCACACAGTAGTGAACCAAACAGAGATGAGAGGAAAAAGGTACTTGAGTCAATGACTGAGGTACCTTTTTCCTGTCAACGAGTAAAACTGTGTCTTAGCAACAGCAGTTATAATACTTGACTAAGGTTCCTTTTTACACTAAAAGATGCGTCTACCCCTAAGGAATGAAAATCAGTAAAAAAAAGAAATGTCTGTTTTTTGACTCAGGTCCCTTTTTCTTCTCACCGATTCAATCTATTCTAAATAAACTAAGGAAGTATTAATGTTTCAATTGAGCTCCTGGGAAGGTAGTATCGGCCATATTTATTAAAGTACATTTAAAGAACAATTACCAAAAACTTCAGTGTTCAATATAGACTTACCAAATTGTTAAATTATAAGAAATAAAGAACCATAACTAGAAATTGATAATTTATTTGAAATTTATACTTTAATAGTTAGCAATTTTAAATATTTATTACAGTAATTATATGGTTCATTTTGCTACAGATTGCATACTTAATTAGCCACAAACCTTTTTGACCCGAGATTAAGAGATCTAATAATTAGTAATTATAAAATAATTGCAATGTTTGATATGTAATAATAAGATTGTATATATGATTTAAATGTAAAAGGAGATTCAATATATTGTTTAAATAAACCAGATTTTGTTATAACTTAAAAGCTTATAGTTATTGTATTGTTGGAATAGGCCTAGCCTATAAGTTGAACCAGTGAGATATTTGTAGTGCTCTTTCAGCTTTGAGATAGGCAATTGAAAATTTGATAAAATTATTTAAAATAAAATCCTCTTTTATTATACAGTAATATGTAATATACAAAAACTTTAATGTAGGCACTAAACCATTAAAATTAAATTTGTTCCTAGGTCCTAAGTAGTGTAAAAACTCACACTATAGTTACAGTAGGGTAACAAAGACAGGCTGAAAATGACATTATTAGCCTATTGTGTCTGTTGAATAAAAAATAAGCAAAAGCTTTTAGCATTTAGTCTTAGCTTTCACTATTAAGTCAAAGCTTTTAGTATTAGCACTTAGTTAAAGTGAGGTGAATAACCTTTAGCTAAGGCTAGTTATCAAAAGCTGAAATTGTTTAGCCAAAGCTTAAAATCTGTCACATGTTTTAAGTTATAGTTTTTGCTTATTTTTTATTCAACAGACACATTACCATAAATTAGTAGGTAGTATTAGAAAAGTTTTTTTGCAGAATACATAACACAATTTCACAGATTATAATGTAACGCAGTCTTCTTAATAAATATGCTTGATGGTAGCCTAAACATTTTATTAATAGTAAAATTATATAAATAAGTAAGTTACTAAAAAAATCTTCTTGAAAAAATCTCAAAATTTGCATGTACTTTACCTATTTTAACAATCTGATTTAATGTATTAATAAAAGATTGCCTTGCTAGGCCTAACTAGAAAGGTTATACTGATACAACATTTTTCCACTCATCTCTTTTGGTTTTTGAACAGCGGTTATAAAGTTCCAATTCGATTTATATATTCTAATCCTTCATTTTTAAGTCTTTTCGTTTGATTATCTTTCCATTCTAACATTCTAAGTTTGAATTTCTTTTTCCTATTTAAATTTTGAATGCAGCTTAACAAAAGCTAGGTCTGCCATCATTGTTCCATACAACATTACTCCACACAACAGAAAAATGAAACAATGGTAACAGCTGAGTTAGTACAGCATTTATCCCAAAGATAGCATCACATAATCCCTAATGTTAAATACAACGCTTTACAATAATAAAGCAACTTTAAAAATTTGTACCTTACAACATTCTTCAATTGTCAAACTCTGCCCCTGCGCTTTATTAATAGCCATGGCATAGCAAACTCTAATTGGATATTGAAGACGTTTGAATTCAAAATGGTAGTCTTGGGATGAATACAACTTTTCTTTTGTATTTTCCTGTTAAAATCACAGGTTCAATAACATTTTTTTGTAGACTTTTCACTTGTAGTCTTGTGACACCATTACACAGTTTTGGAGGATTAATATTGCGAAGTAACATTATTGGTGCCCCAATCTTAAGGTTAAGAATATGAGATGGTATTCCGGGTGGATTAAGCGTATGCAAAAATTTTATAGGATAATGAACAGCATCGTCTACTTCTACTACTGTATCAACAGATTCATACTTTTTACATTGTCTGTTTGCAGCTTTCCTAGAAGAAAGTTGTTAATAATATTGGCTGAGTCGTTTGTTGGAGTAAGAATAGCTCTTTCTTTCAACCACGAAGCATAACATCTCTAATCTGATTGATATTTGGGTAAATTTTATCAGTCAAGGTGATTGAATCTCCAACAGTATCTAAAAGATTATCAGGAATATTTATTCTTCCTTCAACTTCCGAAATCTGTCCGTCACCTATATATATATACAGTAGAACCTCTCAAATCCGTACCCCGCAAATCCGAAATCCAGCAAAATCCGAACATGTTTCCAAAATTTTTTACAAATTAAAGTTAAAAAAATCATGAACAAATATTTAAAAAATATGTATTATGTTAAAAAAAAATTACAAACTGTATGATCACATATATTATTTCTCAAGGCCATTTTTTTGTCAGTACGCCATAACTTCCTTAATACATAATCAAATTACATTTACATGAATGAGGCATCATTTTAAAGCTTTCCTTAACCAATACACCGGAAAAATATACAAAATACAATTATACGAAAAAAAAAGAAATAAAGAATCCGAAAGTAACAGTTATGTAAGATTAAGTAAGTTGTACAGGGTGGCCACAGACCTGGAAAACCGGGAAAACCGGGAAAAGTCAGTGAAATTAGCTAGTCAGGGAGAAGTCAGGGAATTTGCAACAAAAACCTGGAATTTTCGGTTTAATTGAAACTTGTCTCTCGGCGATCAAACCCTCGGGGCCATTCAGTGGAATATGAAAAAATTATCATAAAACAGCTTTTGTTTGGACAAAATGTTTGGTTTGTAGGAATAAAATTGTTGCGCAGTAATTAATTGATCATCGATGTTTTGGTATGAACAATAACTTCGCAGCGCGGAGGGTAGGACGAGTCGAATGAACGCGCACCTGCTCAGTGCCAATGATGCGCACGCATGTCAAAAATGAACAAAGTGGGATGTCAACACAGCCGACTAGACGCTAGACGAGACAGTTGCCGTCCGTTGGCTGTCAACACTATCTCAGTAATGGGTTGGTTCTAATGTAAATAATTGTTTTGTTGTTAATATTGTTCTACAAGACCTTCCCACCTAAGAATCCAGGTAAGATCAAATTCTTTATTTTATAATTTAGATACTACGTTTACAACATTATATTATGAAGCTTTTATCAGGAACCGTAACGTTTTAAATAAAAAAAATGCCATTTCAGTTATTTAAATTATATTTCTTGTGATTATTTATACATATAACCAGTGTTAGTTTTAATTACTTTAAGTCATGACATGGTTACAAAATAGAC
>JAGFPH010026374.1:0-10455 GCA_018207615.1 Philaenus spumarius
ATGACATTTACAATTTCTTGTCATGTTTTGCAATTTTATAATCAATGGCAACAGGTTATATTTATTGTCTTGTAGTAAGGGAATTCTTTGTAAGCCATTTACAATTATTACAGTCAAACTTCCGATTTACGACATTTTCCAAATAACAAATAATTGTTTTTGAACACCTTGACATTTATTTAAGAAATAATGTATATATAACTACATCTATTTAACAAAATTTAGACTTGAAAGTTGAAAGGAGAAAAGTTTAGCAAAACGTTATTGCAATTATATGGAACAAGAGTTAGTGGCTAAAAAGAGAAAGTTTTAAAAGGTGTGTGGTCCTGCATTTAAGTTCATGTGTAGCTCGTTTTGGCTTCCTGTCTTTTTCTAAGAATTCTGTCTAATCGACAGTCGAGTGCTGTCTCCTAAACAAATAATATGATTTGGTCTTTTGTCTGCTTTCAACTAACAGTTAGGCTTCCAAAACTTTACTTGAAAGAAAGAATGTACTATACAGGCTGTCTAAAGTTTTTCTGTATCATTTGAAGTGTTTGTGTTTTCTAGTATTCATAATTTTCTCAAATTTCACTATACCGTAGTTCGTAGTTGTAAAACCAGTAAAAAATATTGTACACAGGTACAAAAGAAGTTGAAAATGTTGTGTTTAAAAATAAAGTGTGCAGTGTCTAGTTTGCTAGTTCATCTGACATATTATTTATTCCTGTAATGTACAGTAAATTAGTAATTTTCTCTTAAAATAGAGTAGCTACTAGTATTGTACATAGCACAGTATTTAGCATTTAGGGCTTATTTTTGTTTGTTTAGGGACTAACATACAAGTATACACTATTGCAATAACAACCTAAAATTTCATACAACTTATATCTGTTGAATTTATTCACATTTAATACGATTTTGAAGATTTTCAACAAAAGAGTGGGTGCTCAACGTCAAATCGACCGCAGCAAACACTAATATTGAATTGGAACCACTGTTGTTAGCTTCTCGCGCGTGACAGTCAAGGACATCTCTCCCCTTACCCCCTTCCATCCCCTCCGGCTCGGGGAACCGGTTTGTGGTTTGTGTCACTCTGTCAGTCGTAATTTGTCAGTCATTGTAAGGTGCGGTCGATTTGACGCCGCATGACCACTTGTGTAACTCGAAATCCCGTGTTTTACGCCTTGCACTAGCTGTGTTGTGAATACGTATCTTTGTACATTTCAAGTGAATTCATCACTTTTACACCGGTTATTTTATTAGTTTTGGTTTTCGAGTGCCATGGATACCAAAGAACAAGAAAGAATTCGTAGGCGACTCGATAGTGTAGAAAAAGAAGATTGAAAAGAGGAAGGTGCTGTACTTGCCGATAGGGAAAGACTGAGAAGGCAGTTGTTTGTTCGTGATGATGATGAGTTTGGAAAAACCCAAGAAGGGATAATTCAGCAAGATGACTCGGATGTTTCTGAAGATCATGAAACTGAAAGTGAACACGACACAGCTTCAGAAGATACATTGGAAGACTTGGGAGATCAGGAATTGTTAGGTGGGAAAAGCTGGATAGTTGGAAAAGATAACGTTATATGCGTGGACTGCACATATAAATGAAGCAAACCTAAGTGCAGAGTACGCCAACATAATATTTTTAGAGCTGAAAGAATAGGATTACCTTGCTGCCACAATGAAGCCTTTGTCTCAACAACTAATATTGATGTCATAAAACTTTTTCTTCCCGATGACCTTGTAAATAATATTGTAGTGTTTACTAACATTTGGATTGACAAAAACAGAGCAAACTCCACTCGTGACCGAGATTCTAGGTCAAAATATGCACTTGAAATTCGAGCTGGTTTTGGACTTTTGTACCTTGCAGGATTTCTGAAATCGTCTAAGTTAGTATTTAGTTTTGAGTTGGTATAAAAATATTTTATTAATTTAAACCATTTTCAAATTTTAAAACCATAAGTTTTTGTATTTTTGGATAAGTTATAAATACTGTTTGATACTTAAGAACACATTTAAAAAAAAAAAACCTTGGTTTTGTCACTTATAGCTAGTGCGGGCTTTTTGACGCCACGAGACCATTTTAAGGACTTACTACTACGCGGCCACTCTAGGGTTAAGACTGAATACAGCATACAAGACAATAAGTTACGTCAAGCCGATCTAGGGACTCAAATCTGAGATTTCTAGCTCAATTCTTCAGCATCAACTGCTGAATTTAAATTATATAATTTACCATATCTGTAAGCATATACTGTTACCATAAACAGTATAATTTGGATTGGAGGCAGTAACCCACCAGTACTTCACCATAACAAATTTTTTTTCAGGATAATGAATATCATTAAATATAAGTTTGATGTATATAGTACAATGTTAAACAACCACTCTAGCTTTGAATGAGATATTTCAATGTATACAAGTGTACATAAACATGACTTCCTTCTTCCAACCATTGTCTGATCAATTAGTAAATTCTGATATGCATAAACTTTCTTCCTGACCTTAACTTTTCCCACAGTCAATAACTTTTCCAGATTGATTTACAACAGAAATTTCAATATAAATATTACACTTGACTTACATTATAATGGAGATTTCTTCTGCAAGGACTGTCAACGGATAGTTGCATAGTTAAAACTAAATTTAATCATACCACAAGGAGCACTTTAGTAACTTACACACACTGCTTCCATTAACGGTTACAATCGGTTTAGTCTATTGAGTTGAAATTAGAGCCTCTTAATTAGCAAATACAAAACAAATAACGGTGTTTGTTATAATAACTATCGCTACCTTAACTTGTAATCAAGCACTATGATCGACTCTTTTACCGTTTCTAAGGCCTAAAAGAAATAATCTTGAATACATTGGTTTTGGATGTGATGTTTCATCCTTCAGTTGCTGTTAGATTATTCTCCGCATTTCCGATATTGTCCAAAATGACTAAACATGTTGAGCAGATGATCTGCGTTTAGTTGTCAGCATCTTGTTGATACAAAAGCAACAATTAAAAAATAAACTAGGCTTTTAGTGATGGAGCTATGGGTGTTCCACAGATTAAAGCGTGATAGTTTTTAGATTGTACACTTTGAGAGACATTCTAGCAAACCTTTGACAAGAAAAATTGTGAATAGTGATGGATAGTTGTCAAATTGCAGAAAAATGTGTTCCAAACTCTTTATTTATTAACAAAAGGATACCATCTGAAGGTTGCACAAGATATACTGGAAACTGCGCTGTTGACTTAAATTTAATAAAAACCTTAATAAATGGAGATGAACTTTTTTTAGTTACGACTCTGAAATTAAAGTTCAACATTCCAGATTAAAATTTTACAATATCCAAAGTTATAAAAAGCACACCAGCAAAGCAAAATAAAGATAATATGTCAAGTTGTTTTACTAATAATGTGTTCTCTAACACGAGAGTGCTTCCTAAGCACAAAATACACTGTTCTTTGTCGCCTGTGAAACACTGTTTGATACAAGAGTTCACAGCTGTGGAAAAGTAGTAATTGGAAAATCAATCATGCATGTGCTTACATGGTGACAGCGTTTACAGCGTATATATTTGGTAAAATGTTTTAAACAGTAGCATCACCGCGTGGATAAGTCCAACTTTGAAGAGTTTAGAATTAGATATTTTTATATTCAAAAATTGAATACTTTATAATCATACCTTGTATATATGCTTGTTAACATGATCCATCTAGTCCTTGTGGATATTGAAACTCCTCACGTGTCCATTTATAGGTTGGTAGTTTTCTGGTGTTTTTTCTAAACCACCAAAACTTCATTAAAGTTTTCAAAATATGAATTCAAATCAACACTAATGCTTCTATAAATGTTTCACTTCTCAATAACAAAAAACAATCTCACGTTTTAATACAAATATAATTTGTCCGGGTCAAATAGATAGTAGTACTTTGTTTCTGTTCGACAGAACGGAACTGCCCGACTTGATCATTTATTAGGGTAATAATCAATTTCTATGCCCCTAAATTTCAGATCAACTTAGAGATCGATCAGACTTCACTGAAAACGATAACATAATTCTTATAGTTTAGTCATATACTTGTCTGAGCGTATAGCAGCTCTTTTTTATTTCTGATGAAATTTTACATGGAAATGCTTTTAAAAAACAAAATGCTGAAGATAAATTAAAGAAAATTTGTTTTAATTCTTGCCACGTAGTATAAGGAAAACTAACAAACAATTTTCCTGCCCCATCGGCTTTGTTTCTTAACTGTTTGAACACTTTCCTAAATAGTATTTATCTTCAAAAATCCAGCTAAAGTGATTCCTTTATAATTTCTGTATTTTAATGATTTTAATATTGTCAAAAAAAAAAAACATAATTGTTTACATACAGAAGTAACTAAAGGTCAAACGCATAAAAAAAATCAGATCTTTGCGTCAAAATTTCAGAGCTTGTTATATCAAAAACTATGGATACTACATAATTTTTTTTAAAAGATTGTACACATTTACAAAAAATGTGTACAACACCCAAATTTCATATAACACCCAAAATTAGCGTAAAACTAACGGATCACAAGTTATTTGCTACTTTTGGCCTTAAATACATTTCTCTGGACAAATTTCACAACATTTATAATATCAAAATAGAGAATTTTTGAAGAATCATTTCACCTGAACTTGCTTACAACTAGAGACTAGACTAAAATACGGCTCAGTCACGAAATTGTAGATTCAAAAGTGAATATTTAAAACTTTACTGCTGGTAAAAAAAATCCTGGAAATTCAGTTTCATTGGACACTTATTACTTGAATAGCCTATGGGTGTTATTACATGTTCTGCGGTGTATTCAACTATGTGTACCTAGTAAAATAAATATAGGCCTAAGTTCAATGTGTTTTCAAATTAAAGATCTACAATTATTGTACATAAGATATAACTTGGTATTCAACAATGACTGTACTTGAACGATATTGTACTAAATAAGGTGTTTAATGTAGGCCTAGGCCAATAGATTGGGCAATCTTCCCAAATATTGAGCAAATGCTTCTGTATGAGTAACAACATGTGATGAAGTCAAAAATAGAAAATTTTTAACGTTATTTTACAAAACGATAGACATGAAACTAATCAATTCGGTGAATTAATTCCTTTTAAAATAAATCAAAGATAAACAATAAAGAAAAAAACAAACAAATCTATTCCTGTGCCACTAAAATGTTAAATCAACTAAAAACCTCTAAGATTAGACTATTCATTGACAAGAGTTTAAAAGTTAAACTAAATGGTGTTTAAATAAATGTTGAATAATTGTACGTGGTACATTATTATAGTCCCTCTACCAAGTCTAGACTTTCATTAGCCCTCCAGCCTAATCCGTTCATTAGCTCTTATGAACAATAAACTAATTTTCTTACAGTAATACATGGTTTTTAAAGTTATTCGTATCCATGGTTATCTCATATTAATCTACATAGCTGGTATACCAGCAAAAAGCTCTTGAAGTATAAACTGTCAGAATGCTTAATATTGGTGCCTATCCATTTAGCAATACAGACATTTAGACAAAACCATATTAACAATTCCTTCCACAGATCAAGGACTTTTGCTACACCTGACTAGAGTGTTAAAGAAGCAAGTATTGTCACAAACTCTGAACAAAATACTGTGTAGGACGAATACATTGGTTGAATAAATTAATGCTTTTTTTATCCAAAAGAGTTGTGGTTCACAGTTTCAGTTTTATTGTATCTGTAATAAAAAACCCTATTATTTTTGTTTGTATGCACTAAAAGACTTATGGATATAATAAATGATAATGGAATGTGGAGTTGCCTTTGCACTTATAGAGAAGAATTTAAGTGTAAAGAAAATCAAAATTATAAATGTATTGAAAGTACTACTAAAAGTAAACAAGTTGTTGCATTATTTTACTGCAAAACACTGATTTTAAATCTACAGTACAAATTATTAGGACGAGATAGCACGGTGCTCTCACTGTTCAATAGCACTTAGTCGCCATGATTAACAGTAAGAAGTAACAGTAATATCTGAAGGTTTTGTTATACAGTTGAACTTGGTTATAGTGTCATCGTAGGGACCGAACAAATATTGACGCTACGTCCGAGTGATGTTATAAAGATGTACCAACAGGAAATCGTATTTTTGTTACCTTGTGTGAAAGGATAAACAACTATATACAGTATTACTATTATTGGCAACATTATTCGTGACGTTTATTTAAAAGAAAAACACTATACCTACTCTTCTTTTAATGTATAGTAGGGTCCCGATAATTGGAGCTGAGGTCACCTACAATTATAAAAAAAAACCGTAAGCAGCACTGCCGCATTACTATAGCCGAATTTTCTTATCAGGGAATAACTAGTATTATGTAATGAGAGATTCCTATGAATTTTGTTCTTTGTTGCGGAAACTGTTCCAAATATACCTTTCCACAGGATTATAGTAAATTTAATTGTCTTTCGAATGATATAGCTCACAAATTGCACTCAGGTTTATGAGTGGGAGAAATTGCGTAATTACCTTACATTGATAGTGAAAAAAACATTTATCGGGATCTTCTTATCAATTTTGTTCCTTGTTCCGGAAACTGTATTTGAAATAACTTTGCAGAGGATTGTAGTAAATTTAATTACCTTTCGAATTAAATTGCTCACAAAATGCACAATTGCACTCAGGTTTATGATTGGCAGAAATTGCCCAATTACCTTACGTTGATAATAAAAAAAAAACATTTATCAGGAGCTTTATATCAGTTTTGTACTTTGTTCCGGGAACTGTACCTGAATTACCTTTGCACAGGATTGTAGTAAATTTAATTACCTTTTGAACGATATAACTCAAAAACTGCACACGGGCTTATGAGTGGGAGAAATTGCGCAAAAACCTTACACGGATAATGAAAAAATCATTTATTAGGAGCTTCCTATCAATTTTGTTCCTTGTTCCGGGGACTGTACCTGAATTAGTTTTGCACAGGATTGTAGTAAATTTAATTACCTTTTGAACGATATAACTCAAAAACAGCACACGGGTTTATGATTGGCAGAAATTGCCCAATTACCTTACGTTGATAATAAAAAAAAACATTTATCAGGAATTTCCTATCAATTTTGTTCTTTGTTCCGGGGCCTGTACCTGAATTACCTTTTCACAGGATTGTAGTAAATTTAATTGCCTTTCGAACGATATAGCTCAAAAATTGCACACGGGCATATGAGTGGGAGAAATTGCGCAAAAACCTGACATGGATAATGAAAAAATCATTTATCGAGAGTTTCCTATCAATTTTGTTCCTTGTTCCGGGGACTGTACCTGAAATACCTTTGCACAGGATTGTAGTACATTTAATTACCTTTCGAACGATATAGCTCAAAAACTGCACACGGGCTTATGAGTGGGAGAAATAATGCAATTTCCTCGCTCTAACGTTGCCATTTTGGTTTCAATCAAACAAGCCGCCATTTTGTGTAAAATTGAAAAATAAAAATATCAGTGTCTGGGAAATCCTACAAGGACCCTTCCACTAAAATTTCAGCTATTTTGAAGCATATTTACTACAATTTTATCCAGGTGGGATATACTTATATACCCTTAAATCCCTACCCAAAAACGATTAATCGGTATAACTCCGCCATTTTGAATCGGATCGAAAAACAAAAAAAAAGTGTATCTGAAGAATCCTACTAGGACCCTTTCACCAAAAAATCAGCAATTTTGAAGCATATTTACTACCACTTATCAATCCGGGAATAAAACATTTATATATATAAAGTAATTTTCAAGTTGGGTCGAGTGTAATAGCTCTTATTTTCTTCAAAAATTCGGCTAATTAGGTAACATTGGTTAATGTGTAAAGTTTTAATGAGTAAATACATATAGTGTGTATTAACAAACTGTATTAAAACACTAAATTACAGTACGTATTAAATATTAACTTACTGTATTAAAAAACAAGCAACAATATTAAAGTGTCAATATTATTTGGGGGGGGACACACACAACTGTTTGATCACAACTACGTAAATGTCTTGCCAGGCTATACGATTGAGTCTTGCCGTGCTTTTCTATTGTCCAAACACTTTCCCAGTAAGGTCATGGGTTTAGTTACACACAACTGTTTGATCACAACTACGTAAATGTCTTGCCAGGCTATACGATTGAGTCTTGCCGTGCTTTTCTATTGTCCAAACACTTTCTCAGTAAGGTCATGGGTTTAGTTACACACAACTGTTTGATCACAACTACGTAAATGTCTTGCCAGGCTATACGATTGAGTCTTGCCGTGCTTTTCTATTGTCCAAACACTTTCCCAGTAAGGTCATGGGTTTAGTTACACACAACTGTTTGATCACAACTACGTAAATGTCTTGCCAGGCTATACGATTGAGTCTTGCCGTGCTTTTCTATTGTCCAAACACTTTCCCAGTAAGGTCATGGGTTTAGTTACACACAATTGTCACCGCATACCGCATTCCTTAGGAGGGGTGGGAGAGTTAACAGTGTTGCTTGTAGTGGAACCCCACCCCCCTTTACCGACTTTGTTGGGACCCGCCGGAGGTTTTACGTGTGAAAAAAATACGTAGATCGTTTTTTTCGCGGTTCGATTCTGAGGAGGTGGAAAATAGGCGGCCCGAAATCAAAGGAAAGGGGGAATTCTAACATTTTTCGAGTTCTGAGAAAACTGAATTCATAGTTTGTCATTGATATTTTGTAGATTTATGAAGTTACAGCCAAGTGGTTAAAATGTTTATTGACGCTTAAGCAGGGGTTTAATAATGTAAAAGATAATGATTTGACCGGACCTAAAAAATGACGCTATATCTGAGTTGACGCATGAGCCGAGGCTGTTAAAAGCAAGTTCAACAATCATAATTTATGCTCATTATGGTTGCACTAGCTGGCCCAATCCAGCTTTGCATCAATAGACAAAATTAAATGTATATTAACAAGTAACTTTAACCCCACCAAAGCCCCCTAAAATTTCAATTTTTTTAAAAAACCTTTCTTAGTGAGCACCTAGGACCCTAGATGAAGCTCCGTACCAAATTTCATTCTAATCCGTTAGGTTTTTTTTTTTTTTTTTTAGCAACTTTGACCCCCAAACCCCCCTAAAATTTAGAATTTTTTGAAAACCTTTCTTAGTGATGGCCTTACCTTTCTTACCTATGGCCCTAGAGAAAGTTACATACCAAATTTCATTCCAATCCGTTCGGTAGTTTAGGAGAAATCGTGATTTAGTAACTTTGACCCCCAATCCCCCTAAAATTTAGAATTTTAAAATTTTTTAATCCCCGAGACAGTGACCCTCGCTACCCCAATTTTTCACCAAGGAACTATTTACTCTGAGGACACTTTGAACATAAAGAAAGTCTATGAAACGCGACATCACACAATCCTTCAGCTGACTCAATCAATTACAATTACAAATGATGGCAAATGTCCGAATAATTAATAATAAAATATTAAGAAGTGTTATATGGTATGCAATGTAATGAAAGAAATAGGCTAATTGATGATAGGAACTGGACTAGTCTAAGAGAGTTTAGTTATGTGCATGATTCATTCTGAAACTTGGAGGCCATCATTCTATTACGTCAATTATTAATGAAGAACCTAAAGATCACATTAATTAAATCTATACTTGAAATATAGCTACTACTGAAACCTTTCTTCTCAAACTAAATATGATGTCAAGATGTAAAAAGAGAATATTGTTTCTACTTTGTTATGTAACATTTGACCTTTCTATAAAAAATTACAGGAGAAGAGGATGCAAAACAAATTAATATTACTTAGACTAAAAAGAAGAGAATGGAACACCAGCTGGTAACATCAAACACACTAACCTCACTATCCATTGCACTGTAATCTATCTCACAACACACTTTAACAATGTAAACATACTGTAGATGAAGACTGTAGGCTACATAACTTTGCTAAACAGCAAGATAACACATTTCATATTACTAATGACTTTACACACAACTACTGCCATCTATTGGTACCAATGTACAACATGCTATTTAAACTGCCAACTACATATTAATTAGTCATTCATTCAAGGTTACATATGCTAAGTGTAATGTTCGTCGCAGAATGCTTATTTTAAAGAATTACAATGTATAAATGCTTTTCTTTCATTTAAGTTAGAATAATTTTGTCAAGTTTTGTCACAAATGAAATCAATATTAAAAGTGTATTGGATTGGTGGTACAAAACTGTCTTGCCTCTCATACTCATACACGCACTCGTCTGCTGCTAAGTAGAAAACACACTTTTCTCGTCTATTTCGTTTATTTACAGAAAAAAACTAAACAAAAGAATTTTATCAAGATCATTTTATATAACATGTTTAGAGTCAGCAAAAATATTTTACTAAATTTAATATTTTATGAGGGAATAATTGTATATTACTGTATTTAAAAATGTTGGTTTAAATATTATTTATATCCTATTACTTTA
>JAGFPH010026376.1:0-10455 GCA_018207615.1 Philaenus spumarius
TAACTTTAACCATAAAATTCTTCCATGAAGAATTTAATGCATATTTCGCTAGTACTTTAATTCTCTTTGTAAGATATGAATTGAGTGATAATTGTGGTGTGAATGTAAGTCCAAATTACTTGTACTGGTTTACTATTTCTATTATATTATATCCATAAATAGGGAATAACATAATATATAAGGTTAGAGGAAAAATATATTTTTTTTACATGGTTATTAGGCTGTAAACTTAAAAATTGTATATACAAATATTTGTTTTCCTTTACTTTTTCAGTTATAGTACACATGTAAAAGTGGAATTAATACCATTTTTTTGTAAATTTAGTTGTATTACTTTTAATTCCAAACAAAACGAGACCAAAAGCATTATTCTATGTTTGATAAAGGCCTAAGATAAGCTACAATGGTTTATGTAAACATCCGTCAAAATACCGAAAATGGCGTGGCGGTATTAGACACTCCCACACAACAGTGGCTTGACGCTCAATGCAATGTCGACACCTTGGCGGTAATCGGAGCGTCCTAGTAGAAACGGCATGGTGGTCAAAGGGTTAATGATCATAAAGATTATTGCCATGAAGGTTTAAGAACAGTCTGACCTCCATAAGAGCATAATGTTAACTTTGAAACACATATCTTGTAGAATCAAAAAAGATAGAGCCATACAGTTTTTGTTTTGTTTGAAAGTACCTATTTGCCTAGTTCCTACCTTGAGTTTTTTTAATTTCAGCAAAAACAAATTTTTTGTTTTGTTTTTTTCTATTTTGTATACTATAATTTAATTTAAAATATTTATTCAGGAAGTATACAACATTTTTTTAAATCCTTATATGGTAGGAACTAATATAATTTAGTATTAACGTCATGTAAAAATTTCATTACCATACTCCCATAGTTTTTGAAAAATTTGTTCCAAAACGTTAAAAAGTGAAAGTATTGAGAAATCAAGAAAAAAGCTAATATTTTCACTTAGGCCTACATGGTTTTAATGGCATTTGTTGACAATAATGGTCTTCATTGTACGAATAAAGGTTGGGACACACATGACCGCACCGCAACACGTCCTAGTTTTTTTTTTTTATGGCGAAAAACCTGGGAGGTTATTATTGCCTTCCACTGCCTAGTGTTGGCCAACACACGGCGGGTGAATAATCTAATGGAAATGTATGGAATAGTCCTAACATCACCGCATAGGGGCGTGCCGTGTCAGTTAAGTTTTGTTTACTTTTTCACGTTGACGGTGCGGCCTCGGTATGGATCCCGTAAGACTAATCGAAGAAATTCAAAAGTTTCCCACTATTTACAATCAAACCAACGAGAAATATCGAAACGTGGACTACAAGGAGCAGATTTGGAAAACTCTCTCATACAAGTTATAGGTGAGGAATTAGTCATTGACCAATACACGGCCGTGCTACGGTAAAGTGTGGTCTCACTGAGAACGAGCCGAGATACGGCCAACACTAGGCGTCATGTGTGCCCCAACCTTAATGTATATATTGTTTGTCATTTCAATCGTTAAGCGGTGCAAGGTAAAGAAGTAGAAGTCACAAAACAAATTTTCATGGTTTTTTAAAAAATATGTATTTATACATAAACATCTTATAAAATTATAAAATACACTTTGAGCTTGACGGGTGAGAAGGAATTTATATTAAAAAAAATAAAAATAACACTATTCTCACTCATATACGTTTAATTACCAAACGCGTTTCAACGACAAAGTCGTCATCCTCAGTGATATATGAGCTAAACCTGACAGATTATAACTAGAGTATATGAGTGAGAATAGTGTTATTTTTATTTTTTTAAATATAAATATCTTAGTAAAGAATGCAAAACATCCCAAGGCGGAGACCAGGTAACTACACTCAAGTCCACGTTCACCGTGCAGTACAGGTCTTATGGGAGGTAAGTCATGCTTCTACCATTACGGAGAACATCACATTTATTGTCATGCGGGCTGCATCAACTTTTCGAGCGTTACATGGGAGTTGATGTTTTTTAGTTAGCTACTATTGCTGAGACTGTTGTTTGGTTAACATGGCTTAGTGGCACTCTGTACTGCACGGTGAACGTGGAATCGAGTGTAGTCATATCCCGTCAGCTTGGAAGCAAGCCAACCACTATTTGCTTTACTTTCTACCCTCAAACCACAGGTACGAAACTACCTGGTATCTTCTGATCTGGAAGATATTACGCTATCCAGCTAAGGCTTGCCTTTAAAAAACTGATAAATTAACATATCTTTAGTTACTTTATTATCTTTACGAGTATGACATGTACAAGTAAATGCACCTTCTTAAGTCAAAAACCAACAATAAAAAGTCACTAAAATCATAAAAAAGTTAGCAAATATTTAGAATATACCATTTTAAAGATTATAAAAATTAATAGGAGTAAATTTCGTAACTTACCATTCCGATCCAACACTAGATGTCTGAAAAATATGTGATTGTCTTTTCCACTACATTGAAAAAACATAGGCTATTGTCAACTATACTGATTATTAAAAAATTAAGAATATGCTTATAAGCAAACACTAGTAAGGAAATGCATAAGGTTGTCAAGCATCTGCTTATAGAATAAGATTATGCTTGGAGCAAGTCTGGCTGATGCCAACGGTAGATAACTCTTAGCAGAAACGCAGGGAGGGAAAACATCTATAAAATTCCAGGTGCGTGTAAGACATTCTTTTTTGGGAGGATGAGTAAAAAAATATATGAATCATAGGCCTATTATTAAATATTGGAGTACACTCAGTGAAACGTTTAATGAATTATTGCTGATAATTATTAATTAAATTAAATTATTTCATAACAGATCAACAGGTTAATAATTATTAGAATAATATTAACCATTTAATGCAGTAAAAATAGTTTTATTAATAAAGTAATCAAGTAACATAATGCATTGTTTCAAACAGAAATAAAATTACAGTTACAGATCAAATTTTCAACTCTTTACACCAAACCTGTTGATAACTTCCTCTGCCTTTGTGTAAATTTTTCTGTGAATACTCAAAAGAACAAGACCATTTAGCCGATCTTCTCCGGTTGCATTTCTCTGTCAATCTTGTAAACGTCTCAAAGTTGAGAAACTTCTCTCGTTACTGGCAATGGTCACAGCTAATGTGGTTCCAATGTGGTACATTTCCTATCTTCAAAAATGTGTGCATTTGGAAAAAGTACCTCGTCACAAATATTTAACTCATCAATGAATGTATTCGATTGCTTTTCTGCCGCAATCCAGCGTTGTCTAAACAATAATACTTCTTTTTCAATTATAGCTCCAATTGAAGTTGTACATCTTGGATTTCGTTGTAATATTCATTCAACTGATTCAAACAATATGTTTCTCATCTCTTCACCATCTTTAGGAGCATATTCGATGCCAAGTTTGATTCATTTCTCAGGAATAATATTTTCAATTATTGAATGGCACATAGTATTTTACTATATTTCGTGAGGGAAAAGTAAATATGATGATTGAAAGGGATCTCAGGAAATACTTCTGTCTTAAGGCGCGTACACACTTGCTCTGCTCGTACGCATTGAATTCGTCATAGCCTATATGTACGAGACGCGCGCCACTCACGACGATCCCTCTCCTGTCGGTTTTTCCAACAGACACTTTGAATGTTCGCCGTTCATATTTGGACGGGAGCGTGAAAGTTTTGTCGTTTTTAGCGCGCATGTGATATTGTTTTTCAAGGTATTAATTTTCCAGTGACTAAATATGGATTGTTCAGAAGCGAATTTAATGAAACTAACAGAGTGCTACAGAAACCAAGCCATTATTTGGGATCGTAAGCATAAGGATAATTTTTTTTTAAATATGAAAGCAGATGCTTGGTGAGAAAAAATATCTGCGGAGATGGATATATCTGCACACCAGTGTAAAAAAAAATAATGAACTATTTATTTTTTTTAAAGTTCAGTGTGCCAACAACGTTGAGGTTTCTTTTTGTTTTTAGACAAACTTGCCAAAGTAATGCCGCTCCACTCATCACCATAATCGTGTGATTTTCCCGTCACGTAGACATGTTTACAATTTCACTGGAAAATGAATACTGAATGTCCTATGGATCGCCGGATGTTCGTTGAAATCAACAATTCAAATGAACCAAAGGAGAGCGAACCGCACACCGCTCTTGGTTCGTGGTGCGCAAGTGTGTAAACACCTTTACTTTATTCGTCGATTCCAAGAGCGCATTCTCCTCACAACTTTAACATATTATGAGCAAAAGAATATTGTACTAATTGCTATTTTCAGGATTTTTACATAAATCAATTATTGGTAAATTCCAGATATAGGAGACACATTGCAAAGATATAGGAACCTCAAACCTCGTGAACGAGACATCAAAATAAAATAAATGTAAGCCCAAAGGATGTTAACAGGAATTTTGAAGATTATGCCTGGTTCAAAAAATTGGTTATGTAGGTCTAATTCCACTTTGGGAGTACGGTACCGGTATTTAAAAATTTTTGAGTTGCAGAGCATTTTGATTTTTTCAAAATTGATTTCGAGTGGTTCAACCAAATACAATTGTGTGGCATGTTGTTAGAAAGCTTATTTAATTCTGAATCCAAAAAGAAGAATACCGTAATTCATATTTTTTTAAAAAAAATACTGCAGCAAAATCGGAAAACACGATTTCGTTGGTTTTGGCCGCCATTTTTAATCGGTTAAAGATATGGATGTGCAAATTTCACCGTTGGTTTTCTCTGGAAATTCTACATCGAAATGATGTATCACATGACCACCTTCCTATTTAAAAAAATAAAGTTAATTCCAAGGTGGCGGACAAAAATTTCAAACTCACCAAAAAGTGGTTCTTTTATGGTTGTGAATAACTGCTTTTATTAGCGAATTTCCATAGGAAAAATGAGCTATTGCAGTGGCCCTTATGGTAAGACCCAAAGTTAGGAGTAGTAAATGAGCACCGATCATGGTCCCCAGAACACGTTTTGGGGCTGTCATTAAAAATCATATATATGTGTTCGCACACTAGCGGCCGCATTTACGTCCGATTTGGTTCAAATTTGGTACACAAGTTGGTTGTCTACGTCGCTCGGACGAGTTCGTTAGCCAAAAAAATCCAACAATCGGAAGCACGTATTTTGACAGGAAGTAACTATTTTTTTGGATTTTTCCTACGAGAATGAATTTGTTTTTGAGTTTTTTATCCAAATATAAATGTAGGATGTTATTCTGCACATTTTTTTTACGCGACCTTATAAAACGTAAAATATCGTACAAGTACGTGGTTCACAGCCATGTGGTGGATACTACCGTGGGGTTGGCATGCAATGCATTGTGTATTGAAGATAATCCCAATAAGAGAGTTGGCATGCGAAGCACGCAATGCATTGCGTATTGATGATACTCCTAACACGGGGGTTGGCGTACGAAGCAAGCAATGCTTTGTGTATTGAAGATACTCCCAATTTGCGGAATGGCTTGCGAACCATTTTGCAGCTATCCAGCACCGTCGTGAATAGACCTATTTCCCAAATTGTTGGTTGAAGCCCTAAAACATAGGCCTATAAACTTAATTTTGGAAATTTCCTCAACTCACGTCAGCGGTTCAGCTGCGTGGTCGAATTATTTCTATCCTATAAGACTCGTACATTTTGAGATATTAAGCTGTTTCCAGACATTTCAAACACCCTGTTTTAATCACTTTTAATAACCTCCAAAAACGTGTTTTGGGGGTGCTCATTTTACCACTCCTGACATTATTAGGTCTCACCATAAGGATAACTGCATAGTACATCTTTTCTATGGAAAATTGCTAACAACGTAACAAAATCCAAAATATATTGGCTAAAGCTTTAAAATTTCTTTTACTAGCTCCACTGTTAAGTTTCTGATATAGTTATTATATCTTTTCCCTTTAAAGGTGTTTCGGCAATAAGGTGTAAAAATCTGTTAGATGAGGTAGTGAATGCATTTATAAGGCAAAGTAGGATACGAAATATATGTTGGTTTAATTTATGTACACTTCAGCCTCCAGTCTCGGCTCGCGTGCTGCTTCGTTCTGCTCGCAGCGGAACTGCGGAAGAACTCGCTTTGAGGCCTCAGAATAATACATAGATTGCGTTTTAAGAGTTTGCACCTCGACTTTGGCCCTCGGATTGTGGACTGCTTCGATTCGCTTGCAGGGGACAAACTCACTTTATTTGGTACTTTTAGGGTAGGTACTTTAATGATATTGTACGTTTTGATCGATTTAGGGGAACCAACGGACTATAAGATTGTGTAAAAAAAAAAAACGTGCAGAATAATCTTCTTTGTATTTTTTATATAAAATCCCAGAAACGTATCATTATAGTAAGGACAATATAAAAAATGTATATTATGTAAGTTACTTCCATTAAAAAAAACGTGCTTCTCGTGGCTGGATTATTTTGACTGACTTATATAATCCGAGTCACTTATAAAAGCAACTTTTGTACCAAATGGGGACCAAATCGGACTTAAAATGAGGCCGTTATAATGTGAATACTATAAACGTATATAGTATATATACTATATATAGTATATATATATATAGTATATACTATAAACGTATTTTATATATATATAAACGTATATAGAACACTCTATATACAGTGGGACTATCGGTTACTTTCAAGTAACCGTTACTTCCGTTACAGTTACAAAGAAATATCGGTTACAACTCATACTAATTTTATTTTAAACCAAAAAGCCAAGCAGCAAAAAAAATCATAATCATAATACCAAAGTTTTTTTGAATGCGAACGTGACGAATACAAAAGTAATGAAATAATACAATGTATTAAAGTTGAGTAAAACTAGTAAAAGGACTGTGCCTTAATTAAGTTTTAAGCCTTAATTGACTAAATTTTAAAATAATTGTTTGACCATAAATATAAACAATAAGCACATGTGTGTGATAGGCCTACCTTTGATTATGGACGGGTGATACTTTCAAAGTAAATGTGTTGAAGAGTTCAAGTTAGTTCCAAGTATAAACAAAATAATTGTTGTTTGATGGATCTTGCAAAGGTTAATATAGAACCGACTTCAAATGGGCTAGACACAAAAAGCACCCTTTGCTTGATGGAACTTGCAAAGGTTACAGTAGAGTCGACTTCAAAATCAAATGGACTGGACACAAACACCCTAGGTAAGCCTCGTTAAGGTTAACAAAATTTAAAATAAACTTTGCAACATTATTATAGCTATGTCTGATCTTTATTATTGTATTTCCGGCGTAAGTTTACTATTCGACCCTAGCCTAATATTTTTGCTGACAACGACGTTATTTTACATTCTACTGTTAAATGTTGAATACAGGTAAACATAGGCCTATTGTGACTAAAAACTATATTTTAGAACCTTGTAAGTTTTTTTAATTATTATTCTTGCAATTCGGTTGCCATAGGTTAGCCTAGGGTCGAATAGTAAATTTCCGCCGTATTTCCTTTGCTCTACTGTATACATTTTTAGTTAGCCTAGGCCTAATGTCTCATTTACTGGAATTTGGGCGCAAATTTACTATTTGACCGTAGGCTAACCGGTAAAAATTGAGAACGGCGTGACCAGAGGTTTTTTAAAAAGTTCTTCATATTATGAAAGAACACGTTAAACTGATTATAAAAACATGGAAAATATCCGCGGGAAATAAAAATTGTAGAAATTATGAGAGAAATTAAAGTAGAAAATATAGAGGTTAACTTCAGTATTTTTTTTATATTTTAACACTAAATAAAAGAAACAAATCACTTAATACACCAAGAAATATCAATAATAACTTCACTAAACAAAATTGATGAAAGAAATCACGAAAATATATGTAGATATTTATATAACTTTCCAAAACTTTTTGTTTAAAAACAATAACAATTGTCGTTAAGAAATTACATTGAATACCACTACCAGTATAAAAGAAGAAACTTATAATTTCTGATTGCCAACGTTGCCACATTGAACATATGTAATAGGACAAGATGACGTAACAGTAATCACAACATTTTACTAGTCGTTATTATAACATTATATAATTAGAATAAAAAAAAAAAACTAGAGGGACTGACCTATACTGTTTAGTCACAATATGTTACCGATAACAGTATTATTATAAAATGTCGTCGTTATTATCACATAATATAATTAGAATAAAAAAAAAAACTAGAGGTACTGACCTATACTGTTTAGTCACAATATGTTACCGATAACAGTATTATTATAAAATGTCGTCGTTATTATCACATTAAATAATTAAAATAAAAAAAAAACTAGAGGTACTGACCTATACTGTTTAGTCACAATATGTTACCGATAACAGTATAATTATAATATTTCGTCGATATTATCACATTCGTAGGGTTCTAACTTAAACACTTATTATTTCCTAATTTTAGGCAATATAGGAGGCACTGATAAACCCACTCAAATCTAATTGCAGCCAATCTGGCAACCCTGTTCCTATCGCGTATTAAAATGGGTGTACATTGTCTATGTTAAAATCCCATAAGCGATTTTTGGTTTGTTAATTTGTTATGTTATATTTGATTTAGAATGTTTATAATTGATTTCCGGCGATCAGTGAAGTGTCTAATTTCATTATATATATATATATATATAGGAAAAAGTGATATATAGTGTGAATAAAAAAAAATACTGAAGTTAACCTCTATATTTCCTACTTTTATTTCTCTCGTAATTTCTATAATTTTTATTTCCCGCGGATATTTTTCATGTTTTTATAATCAGTTTAACGTGTTCTTTCATAATATGAAGAAATTTAAAAAAAACCTGTGGTCACGCTGTTCTCAACTAGAACCGGCTAACCAATGGCAACAGAATTGCAATAATAATAAAAAAAAATAGCCTAAAGGTTCTAACCAGGGTTGCCAAATGTTTACTGACCAAATAAGGGACACTAATTACTGGGGGGTCTGGGGTAATTTTTGAAAAACTGATTTTGTTTTTAAGCGTTTTAGCCTAAGTATAACACTTACAAACAATTAAAGATATAGTCTACGTCTTATTTATTTGACCAGGATTGTGTGAAATAAAACAATATTTTTTACATTTTATTTCACAATTTATTCAAATTAAGACAAGTTAAAATTAGGCCTATTTGTTCAAAAAGTCGTACTTCGAATTTGATTTTACAGCATTGACAATTTTCTTTAAGTTTTGACTCTTCTTGAGATTGTCAAAAAACTCGTTGCAGCTTAAAGAGGTAGAGTTGATTGCAACTATTAGTTCTGATTTGATTAATTGAACAGAGCACCTATTTCTTGAATCAGTCCATTTTAAGTTCATGTGTGAAAAAACTCGTTCAACAAACGAATTAGATGGTGGAATACTTAAACAAAAAGAGACAACTTTGAATAAGTTTGGCAACTCCTCAGAGCTTTTCTGAAACAGCATTTTCCATTTACTACCCACACTTATGTCCTTTTCAGCAACCAAAATTTCCAGGCAGTCTTTTACCGAAGAAAACTCATCGTATAGGTTGTCAACAGATACCTTGTTTTCAAGGTTTAATTTCTCTGTGCAACAGCTGACAAGTCAGTAAACTGGAGCTTGTGGTTTAAAGCTAATGATCTCAAAACATAAAAAGGATTTTCGTCAGTGAAGTCAAACCACTTTTTTAAGTATTTCACTGCTGTTTCCAAAAACTCCTGGAATCCTCTGGAAATATCATTCTGTTTTTTCTCATCTAACTGCTTCGTTGCCTTTGTAACGAAAACTCCGTAAAACCTGTCTTCAAACCTGGTCTCTAGCTGCTTTACCATCTTAGCCATAATGTCATAAATCTCAGCTGCAGTTGTGCTATCATTTTGTAGTTTTTTACTGACAACTTCAAAAACTGGATATACGTTGCTGAGGAAATGAAACACTATTACAATGTCATTAGTTTCACAAGTCTCGATTGTACTCTCGTCACTCAAAAGCAACATATTTCGTAAGGATTTTGGAATATCTTCTCCCTGACTTAAAAAATAAGACATCAGAGCAGGCCAAGACTTAATTAGTCTATCAATAGCAGGAACTAGGCTCAGCCACCGTGTTGGGATATGTTTCAGCAGTTCTTTGAATTCCAAGTTAACAAAGTCAAAAAACTCCATTAACTCTGTACGTCTCACAGATGACAGAGAAAAATGTGAATATATTTTTAAAACTACACTTTCTACGTCGGTGTCTAATTTATCAACAGCATGTCGAAATGCATTGTTAACTACATGAGCTAAACAGCCAGCCTTCAGCAAGTTTTTATTTTGTTCTTTGAGAAGAGTATAAGCTGATCGTTTTGTTCCAACATTAGCATTCGTATTATCAACCGAAAAAGCTGACACTGACTGTAAGTCCAAGCCTGCCTCATTCAAAGAACTGGTTATACAATGCACTATTGAATCAGACTTTTCAGAACCTTGTTCAACAAAATTTAACAGTTTGCTGCAAACTCCA